>ML106460.1:0-27628 GCA_003697995.1 Taxidea taxus jeffersonii
GGGTTGGGGGTGGGGGTGTCAGAGAGGCAGAATCTCAGGCCTGGCCTCAGATCTGTAGAAAAGAATTTGCACAGGAGCAAAATCCCAAGTGATTCGAGGGCACGTTAGTGTGAGGGGCCTACCTTATTGCCCTCCTATCTTCATCAGGATCTTGGAAACTTATTCCCCATATCAGGGTTCCTTAACCTAAGTAAAGGGTTTGCTTCCTCTGAAATCTACCTCATCTCACACTATCAGAGGGAGAGACACCAATTTAAAAAAAAGAAAAAGAAAAAGAAAGAAAGAAGAATGAAAACTTCTCTTCACTGAGAAATATGTTGTAGTGTGTGGCTCTTCTTTTCTTTTTGGCTTGGGGGTGGTGTTTAGAGAGCCCTGAAGGCTTTCAAAGAAAGCCATCAAATTAAAACACTGAGTTAGGAACCTCGCGGTCTTTTTATCTTAAGAGCGAATGTGAGTTGTCAGTCCACAGAAATCCTTGTTTGTATGAATAAACATTCGGCCTGTGATGTTAAGAATTCAATTAATGTTCAATGCGGGTGTGAAAGGACCAGGGTCCCCCTGATTTGATTCGCTGGCACTCTGTCAGGATCAGGTTTTAGAGATTCATTTCCTCTGACATGTTTTAGATAAAAATTTCTTCAGACAGCATATATAGAATATATATGTATTTAAATGTGTGTGTGTGGGTGGGTAGATAAATACACTTTCCTTCTCTTCTAAGCAATTAGGCCAGTTTAATCCAACACCCCCACGGACCCCAGATCCTCGTGCCCACCAAGGCCTCCAACTGCAGTGTGTTGGTAACACCTTTGTCACTGCCTAAACAAGGCATCAATAATTAAATTCCCATTTGTAAAAAGAGGAAATTATTCATGCCATCAGCACTCCCCATCAATAACAGGAGGAAACCTAACTATCTCATTACCCCATCACACTGTGTGCAAACAGAACTGCCCGTTGTTGACAATAAATATTTGATAAGGGAGGAAACAGGAAGGAGAAACCAAGGATGCCGAGAGTTGCTGCTTGAGCATTGCCAATGACCCGCCCTGGGGCTGGGGTTTACCTCACGGACCCTCCCCGCCCGGCCCCACAGAGTCGCCACCGACTGACCGCAGCTGACTGGCACGCTGGCCATCTGCCTGCTTCCGGATCACACAGTCTTCCTTTAGACATGTCTCAAAATAGAATCTAACCTTGGTTCCCCTTTTTCTCCTCTCCTTTGCTGTCTCAATAAATTCCTAGAGAAGTTTCTCAGTTCACTTTTTTTTTAAAGCTGTTATACCTGGGGTGCCTGGGTGGCTCAGTGGGTTAAAGCCTCTGCCTTCAGCTCAGGTCATGATCCCAGGGTCCTGGGATCGAGCCCCGAATCTGGCTCTCTGCTCAGTGGGGAGCCTGCTTCCCTTCCTCTCTCTCTGCCTGCCTCTCTGCCTATTTGTAATCTCTGTCTGCCAAATAAATAAATAAATAAAATCTTTAAAAAAAAATAAAGCTGTTATACCTAAAACATTCTCCTACCGCTCCACGTTCTGACTGATGAGGTCAGGGCAGAGCTCCGGGCTCAGTGGTCCTGGTTGGGTTTTCCACAGACCTGCTGGGAGGAGTCTTCTTTTTTTCCCTGTGCCTCTGTTTTCTCAACTCTAAACAGAGACATTTGCAAGAGCTGACTTGTCTTTCTACTCTTAACAAGTGACTTTTTGAGAAAAATCTTCCAGCCACCCGCATAAAACAAAATACAGGAAAATTACAAGTGACCCAAAAGGAGAGAGGGGAGTCATTTTCAGTTTGGTATTATTTTTCTAAGATCAGCGGCGACGTCCATACTTCTAGCCCCTAGGTTTCTGCATTCTGCTTAATAGCAATAATGCTGATTGTTTTCTCTTATACAGTGATTCTCTGTTCCTCGCCACCATTTATTTACCACCCTTCTTGGCCCTTCTAGAATCTCTGGGAGCAGACCTACACAGATGACATCCTCCACACTGACTTGTTCTCTAGCTTTTCTGGGCCAAGTGAAGACTCTAATAAGAGATCAGAAAGCACTTGACAGACGCTTGTACAGTTCTGCATCTCACCCTCCCTATTTTGCAACCCTTCTAGAACACTAGTCACATCTTCCCATAACAGCAGCTCCTGCTGGACCATCCCTTCCCCACTGCTCCAGTTCTCACTGGTCAGGGGGCCTCTTTTCCACCCTGCTCCCTTAGCCCCAAACACAATAACACCTCCCCACAGCTGCTAGCCTCTGTGACTTCTTTTAGCCTCCCCACACTTCTCTAAATAGCACTTTCAATAAAGCCTTCTATTTGAGCCATCTGAGTTCAGTTCCATTTCATGTCAAACATCTAAATGATACAGAGGGTAAATATTAAGATTAACCAACTTAAAATAATTTTAAACTAACTACATTAGTTTGGGAGGGCTGTCATGACAAAGTCCCACAGACCCAGGGGCTTATTTTCTCACAGTTCTGGAGGCTCAAAATCTGAGATGATAGTACAGGTAAGACTGGGTTTTGTTTTGTTTTTCTTTTTTCAGAGGCTTTTCTCCTTAGCTTGTAGATGGTGGTCTCCTCCCTGTATCTTTGCATTATAGTGAATGAAACCTGGCTGTGTTTCTAAACTATTCTTCAAGGGAGGTCTCCCAAGCATAAGCCCAAACCACTCCTAGTGCCATGCTCTCAAGAGAGGATGTGGCTCCAGACAGGCACTCCGACCCCATACCGGTCGCAATGTGTGTTGGTTTTACCCACTTCAGCCAAAGGAAACTGTATACGATGGTGGGAGAGCCAAGCTGGGAGGCAGAAAAGGACGTCCCCTCCCAGCATGGCAGTGAACATCACTTAGTGTCTCAGATGCCCCATTTCTTCACTTATGAAATTGCAGTATCAACTAGCTCCTGAGATTATTGAAAGAATCAAAGGAGATACGTGTGAAATCTTTTGTAAACTTAAAATAACATCCTAAACAAGTAACAAAATTGTCCAGCATCCAATTTATTGTTTTCTATTTTTCAGAGTATTAGAATTCAAAGACAATAAATCCTTTGAAGGTAGGAAATCTTGTCATGCACTAATGTGACTTCTTCCACAGCTCCTAGCTGGGCACACTGAGGGTTTTCAATAAGTATCGGTGGAATGGAAGTTTCTAGAATGCAGTGTTTATCAAGCTGCTTTTTTTTTTTTTTAAGATTATATTTATTTCTTTGACACAGAGAGAGATCACAAGTAGGCAGAGAGAGGGGGGGAAGCAGGCTCCCCACTGAGCAGGGAGCCCAATGTGGGGCTTGATCCCAGGACCCTGAGATCATGACCTGAGCCGAAGGCAGAGGCTTAACCCACTGAGCCACCCAGGTGCCCCTATCAAGCTGCTTTTAATTAAAAAGCAAAACATTGAACAAAGGCACCCAGCTCTGGAAGATGAAACTAGAAATATCTATTAGCTTACCCATTAAGTTGAACTTATGAGAATTTCCCAGCATTTTTGCCAATATCTCTTTGTAATTACAGCACATCAATACATGTAAAATGCATTCAGAAAAACATTTATCAGTATTCCTTCCAGGGGCCATCGGATATGGTATATAATTTTCGGCTGATGATGGGAGAGCATCTTCAGTTTCCTGGTAATTAGATGGGACCTTCAGTGTAATTGAAATTGGTATCCAGTAACAGCTCCAGCCTCAAATCAACACATCATGGGGTCACGCTTCCTCTAAAATTTTATTTTATGGTGGGCTGAGCTTTGTATCACTTTTACATTATATCAAGTCACACTGATTGCTGGAATCCTAATTCTTCTTCAAATGTACCCATGCTGAAAAGCTTTATGGGAAATACTAAGGAAATCTAACTGGAGGTGGGAAGTATCAGATGATAAGTGGGGATTATAAATTGGGATTTTCTTTTTCCTCCAAGAGATACTTTCTTGAATCTTCTGAATTTCTCCTGATGGCTTTCTGCAAATCCCTTCATTTCAACTCACTATGGTATGAGCTCTAGTGTCAGACAACCTGGTTTCAATGCTGATTCCGCCACTTACTAGCTGTGTAAACTTGGACACATTTCTTGACCACTCTGGACCTCGTGTCTTTTGTAAAACCAAGATAATATGAACACCTGCCTCATAGAGCTATTCTGTGGACTAAAAGAGCTAATTAATGGAAAAGACATCGGACTGAGCCTGGCAAATAACGGGGTCTAAATAAACACTAGTGTTGTTGTTATAAAAATTTTCAGGCTTCCTTTCTCTAAGTATGTCTATATGAGACTTAAGTCTAAGAGTCATATATGCTAGTCCCCCTTTATGGTAGGAAGGATGGGCTTGTCCAATCCCTCCTGGCAGTCACATTCAATGCTCCCTTGAAACCAGAAGATCCACCAAGCCCTTAGATTACACAGACACTACAACAGGAAGGAACTTGAAAGATAGTATTGTCAATTTCCATCTTCTGTGATAAGGAGACAAAGAGCAATCACACTCTGGTTGGATTTCTTGTAGGTCTGTATGCCGGACAGGAGACTAGAATGAGCAATACCACCACCAAGCCCTTCATAAAGGACAGAGCCTTCCTCACCCCATAACCAGCTCTTGCCAAAACTCACTCACTTCTTTCTTTCATGAGTCCTGAGCCCAGGCTTCTAAAAATCAGTCTACTCATGGATAGGTAGAAAGTCATCTAGCATACCAAAACATAGGTTCCTTGAGGGTCTGAATCACATATAAACTTTTTTCCTATTTCTTTAAAAAAAAAAAAAAAACTAGCACTTTGCTTCACATACAGTGAGTCTTGAAAAAGAAATGATTAAAAATGTCAACTTAGGTACATTGTGATGATGTATCTACCATCACCCCCTCTTCACCTTTAACATGATCTGACATATAGGCTTATGGGAAAGATCATGAATAGATTAATAGTTCATAATAAGAATTTCAGATTCCTGGGACACCTGGGTGGCTCAGTCAGTTAAGCATCTGCCTTTGGCTCAGGTCATGGTCCCATAGTCCTAGGATCGAGTTCTGAACCGGGCTCCTTGCTCACTGGGGACCCTGCTTCTCCCTCTCCCTCTACCTGCCCAGCCCCTGCTTGTGTGCTTTTCCTAGAATTACATAAATAAAATAAAATCTTTTAAAAATTTTCAGATTCTTTTTTATTTCAACACTCCTATCCTATTCCCTATGCAATGTACAGATTAATGGGCAAAATTTACATAAACTGGGGTCACTGCATCAACACACTAGAATATTCCTCAGAAATCTTCCCACCAATAGGCATCACTGACTGCCCACACTGGAGAACAGGTCCTCTGGCACACATGTAACTGCTCTGTAATCAAAAGGCATTTTTGGCTTCAAATTAAATGCAAACTTTGGATGGCTGCCACAGCCTATTTATCAATGTAACAAACAATATTTACCAATTGCTTCATTTCCCTAAATTGTTTTCCATCCTCAGGACATGTTGTTTGCATCTTAATTTAGCACTAATTTCTCTGTGCTGGAACCTTCTCCCGTGTGTTTTACCTTATTCCTGCTTCTGACAAAAGTAAACACTGACTTGGACAGCTCTGGCAACTTGCTAATACAATGGATTAGTGCATTCTGCCTTAAGCAAAGTCTTCCTTTCCTCTCTTTAGGGATTGCACAGCTCTCAGATGTAATTTTGATTCTTAATATTTTAGCAGCCATGCATGGGACCTCTTTAGGTGTTTGAGACTGAACTCCCTGACAACAGGTTGGAACACATCCCAGTCAAGGACATAAACACAGTTGCCTCTGAAATGAAGGAGGCAGAAAAGAAAGGCATGTGTGGAAGAACAAGGGAGAGAACCAACTGGGAAGTCACTCCAAAATCTGGGATATGGTTAATCTCAACAGTGCTTGATTTCCTGTTTCCATATTTACTGCAATCTGAACATCTAGGACCAAAAACCAAGAAAGCATTTGAAGCAAGAAGAGATAACAAAGAGACCCTGAAATCAAACTAACTACCCGTCCACAGAAGCAATCAAAATGTTTCAAGCCTCATGACTAAACAAGAACCTACCCCATGGTGGTTCCAGATTAAGATTTTCCAAGTGAGATCAGGTAAGCCACATTGTGGTAAATAGGTTAATCTGGCTTGGATGGGAGGGAGGGAATGGACTCTGGCTCTTCCTTTCCTAATCCAACCTGCACTGTAATGCCAGACAGGTTGTCTCCCACCCCTGATTTCACCCTACTCATCAGCTCAGCGAGCTTCTGGTCCTCTATTTCACCAATCCATGAATCTGAAGTGCTGATTTCCTCAACGTCAGCATGCATCAGAATCCTCTGCAGAGCTCACTCAAAATCCCTATCCTCAGAAGATTGGGGATGTTGAATACCCAGCATCTTTTTTTTTTTTTTAATGTAAAAAAGAAGAGAGCTCATGTACACACACAAATAAGGAGACAGGGGAGAGGGAAGAGTCTTCTGCAGACTCCAAACTGAGCGCAGGGCCCAACCAGAGGCTGATCTCCTGACCCAAGCAGAAACCAAGAGTCGAACACGTAAGGGACTGTGTGACCCAGGTGCCCCATCTCTGTTTTTAATAAACATCCTATGTGAGTCTAGCACTGATATCATTCACCTAGGATGATATACAAACTAGGACAACAGACCGTAAATGATGTGTTCCAGACCACACAACCAATGCTCATGTGTAGAGAGCTGGCCTGGACTCTGGTGGCCTGTCTCCTCTTAATGTCCTGGTTGCAGCCAGGAGCCACCACCTCTTACAGAAGCAAAAGTCACCGCCTCTGCCTGACTTTGAAGGTCCTTAGCCCACTACGCTGCAACTGAACCCTCTCCCAGTCACACTCTCTTGCTTTGCCTGGGCACTTCTACTCTAATTAAGCAAACGCCCCCCCCCCCCCCGCCTCCAGCTTTTTGTCCCTCAGTGTCACCTTCACATGGAGTATCCACCATTCTCTTACCCCACCATTCTTCAGCCTTCTGCTCAATCCCACTTCTTCCTTCCAGGTCTGTTCCATCCTCTCTAATTACACTTCAGTCTTTGTTGCAAAGCATAGGCACCAACTACACCTTCTTACACAGTGTCTCTGATGGTTAATCGTATGTGCCCACTTCACTGGACCACAGGATACCAAGATAGCTGGTTAAACATGATTTCTGGATGTGTCCATGAGGATGTTTCTAGAACAGATTAGCATTTGAATTGGTGAACTGAGCAAGCAGATGGTTCTCCCCAATGTGGGAGAAGCAAATGGTTGAAGGACTTAAGAGAAAGGAAAAGCCAGGAGAAGGTTGAATTCACCCTCTGCCTGTTTGACCTGGAACACTGATCTTCTCCTGACCTTGGTGCTCCTGGTTCTCAAGCCTTCAGATTCAGGCTGAAATCTACACCACAGCTCTCCAGCCCTAGGTCCTCAGACAACAGCACTGGGTTTCCTTGGCCTCCAGCGTGCAGATGGAAGATCAGGGGACATCTGGGCCCCATTACCAATCAGACTCAATCAATCAGTTATTTACTCCTATAATAAATCTTTCTCTAAATAGGGGTGTGTGTGTGTGTGTAGAATATATCTATATATAGAATATATGTTTTCTACATATATCCTAGATATACATATTATATATACACAGTTGACCCTTGAATATATATTATATATATACATATTATATAAACATATATACACATATATGTTCTAGATGTATAGAAATTGTATACATATATACATATATATACACATATATACTCTATATATACAGTACTATATATGTATATCCATATACATACATACATAGTTGACCCTTGAACATGAGAATAAGGAATGTCAGCCTTCCATGCAGTCAAAAACCCATGTATAGGGGCACCTGGGTGGCATAGTTGGTTGAATGTTTGACTCTTGGTTTTGGCTCAGGTCATCATCTTAGGGGTCGTTCTGGTTTAAGACACTCTCTTCCTCTCCCTCTGCCTTTCCCCCCCCACTAAGACAAATAAACCTTTTAAAAAAAAATCCATATATACCTTATGACTCCTCCAAAACTTGACTACTAATAGTTTACTGTTGACTGGAAGATTCACTATAACATAGTCAATTAACACGTATTTTGTGTTAAAACATATTTTGTGTCAGTCTTCTGACAATAAGCTGAAGAAAATGTTAGTAAAGAAGAAAACATGCTTGGGGCACCTGGGTGGCTCAGTGGGTTAAAGCCTCTGCCTTCGGCTCAGGTCATGATCCCAGGGTCCTGGGATCGAGCCCCACATCGGGCTCTCTGATCCACAGAGAGCCTGCTTCCTCCTCTCTCTCCCTGCCTGCCTCTCTGACTACTTGTGATCTCTGTCTGTCAAAATAAATAAATAAAATCTTAAAAAAAAAAAAAGAAGAAGAAGAAGAAGAAAACATGCTCTACAGTACTGTGCTGTATTTACTGAAAAAAAAAATCCACACATAAATGGATGTGTACAGGTCAAGCTCACATTGTTCAAGAGTCAACTATATATAGAATACTAAATATATCTCCTATGGGCTATTTCTCCAGAAAACCTGATACAATTTCATTTCTTTTTATACTGTTTCTAATGTTTCTTATGTATTATACTTTTTCTTTTAATTTGTTCCCCAACTAGGTTGTGAGTTCCCCAAAGTCAGGGCTGACCCATTGTTTTTTTCTTTTAGTACCTCTCATAGTACCTAGCACAATGTTAAAATATAATAGGATATCAAATATTTGCTGATCATTATTATTCTGTTGTGCCATTACATTGTCAACTGATATATGCTCATTCTGTTTTTAAGATGTAACCTCTTCAGGGGCGCCTGGGTGGCTCAGTAGATTAAGTCGCTGCCTTCGGCTCAGGTCGTGATCTCAAGATCCTGGGATCGAGCCCCGCATTGGGCTCTCTGCTCAGCGGGGAGCCTGCTTCCCCCCACCTCTCTCTGCCTGCCTCTCTGCCTACTTGTGATCTCTCTCTCTGCCAAATAAATAAATAAAATCTTTTTTTAAAAAAAGATGTAACCTCTTCAAATGAAGATTTTACTAGTTTGTGAATCACAGGCTGTGGGAGATAGAGACCAAAATCTATAAAGTATAAGGTATGCCTTAGGACATATTTTTTTATTCTGTCAATTTTTAAAATTGATGATTATATCAAAATTAGAACATTTCACATACAAACTTCTCCTGGAAAATCTTAAGAACTAGGAATCCTGTGCACATTCCCAGAGATCAGAAATTGCCTTGAGCTAAGTAAAACCAACTTCCTCCTTTAGACAGAATTTGTGTGGTCCAATTTTCACAGTGACCACCTTTGCTATGGTGTCCCCCACACTTATTGATGCCCAGTGGGCATCAGTAGTCATTTATCATCATCCTTGACCACTGTTTTCGCAAGTAATAGAGAAGTAGTTGCCAGGGCTATCATCTGTCAAGGAGAGGTATGAAAAGGGAGAACACAGAGTCTACTTGTGTCACACACACAGAAATTGGAGGATATACACCTTTGTCAAATCCAGGAATGTGTCTATACTACTAACATGCAAGCAAAGCGTGTCCCTGTCTTTCTTATGCCCTGCCCGCCTCATTCACTCACACTGCCTCTCAAGGGTCCTCACACATGTGAATTCTGATAGAGGCCCTCAGTGAAATATCGACCTGGCTATGGTGAATCAGTCAGGGAAGCTAAGTTATGCTGCACTAGGAAAAGCCCGACAATGAGAAAAGATTCATCCTATGTGTCCATTAAGGGTCAGCTGGAGACTCCGCTCCACGTTTCCTGGCTCTGACGAAGCAGCCACCATCTGGAATATTGCCAGTCACCATGATAAGCAGAACAAGTGCTCTTTTAAGAGGTCTCACACTGACAATAAGAGCTCCAGGCTGAAAATGACACCCATCACTTCTACTCACAACTCACTGGCCAGAATTCCTCACCTGACCCCCACCTCACTGCAAGGCAGGAGAAGCCCACGTTGCATCTGAGGGGAAAGAGCTGAAAATAATGACCACCACTGCTGACCACACCCATGAAGCCAGCAGCACTCTCACCTTAAGAAGGCTACACCTGCCCTTGGAACACAGGTGGGCACTTGACCAATACGTTGCCTTGATCTGCAGCTGGATGGTCATTTTCCAGCAGGTCTTCTAGTTAAAGGCTTTGCACAAAGAACCCCCACTTTGTTGCTTCTATTTGAGGATTCCTAAAGAAGCATGAGACGACTGATGATATATCAAAATTGTGGCCAAACACGAGTCCCTGCACATCTTAGTCATCACTATCACATCAGTAAAAACAATGCTCTCCCCCCTCCTCCAGTTTAAGTCACCTTGTTACACCAGGAGTGATAGAGACACTGATTAAGAAGAAAGACAAGACTTATCAGCCCTAGGGGTGAGAACCTGAACAGGGAAGATGTAATTTGTTTAAGAGGGAAGCAAAATGAGAGGGTATGCATAAGCTCATTGTGCAAAAACCATGTCTAATTCAACATTTTGTGTGGCACCTTGCATATTATTGCTTTAAACTTTTAACAACTTTAATAATATCCTTGAACCTAATTATTCTCCAACAGGCACATCATAAAAGCCACCATTCAAAAGTGATGCTAGAAAAACTACACTCACTGCTTAGTGTTATTTCTGACAAGTATCTGTACACTCCTGATAATGTATAAAAAGTCCTCATCTCATTTGTCTTTTCAATATCACAATGAAAAAAATCACAATCAAAGAATAAGAATGTATCTTTGAACCTGTAATAAGGCCTGACCATTGCGAGAATCTACATGAACGTCTCTGCATCTGTCTACAGAAATCAGACTTTTCCAAAACACACTCAGCAAGACTTTACCCAGCTCCTGTTTTCATAGTGTTGAAAACATCCACGTGCTTTTTTCTACACACCTGACACTTCTCCCCTACGATCTCCTTGTGTGGGGCAGAAAATGCCTTAATCAGAACTCAATTTATCATAGAGAATAATGAATGCTTTTTAAAAGCACAGGTAAAGATAGTTTTACAAAAAAGCTAGGACTCTCATAAATTGCTACCTGCTGAAAATGCACAATGAGGGCCCTGTCATGAAATCACAATAAGATAATAGTATTATTTAATAAAATTTGGTGACCAATTGAACACATGTATTAAGAATTATGCAATAAGAATGACTTTATATATTTCCTGCCAGCCACTATGTGAGAAATTGAGACTGCATTGCTAGTGAGCCAAGCTAGAGGATTGACAGCCAACAGTGGGACACCTTGATGTAGTCAAGAGTCCAATTTAGCTGTTGGGTCATTCTCAAGAAAGTGCCCCACATAGGCAAGACATCTAAAGACTCCAAACTTTGACTTATGATTAACATTGTAGTCACAAGAGCAGTGTATAAAATTGCTTCCTATGAATTTGTGGAAACTTAGAACGCTAACGTGTGTTCTAACAGGAGTTAAGAAATAAAAATGGAGAAAATGGGGAGGGCTACTTTAGGGCCATGAAAACCTCCTTTTCTAATACCTTGAAGAGGTATTCTTTCAAAATCACACACACGAACAACAACACACAGATGAAAATCCCTGAACACGCAGAACATTCTGGAATCACTCTGAGATTTTTAAAGGACCTGATATTCCATTCTGATGGTCCCACCCTGTCATCAGATAGCCATACCCAGCTTCCCAGAAAGATTCAGCTTGTGATAACCCAAACAAGTGGAACAGTCCCAGAAGATTCTGCAGGATGGGACAGAGAGGTTTTTAAGCTCAATGATTTGGAACCGTCATGACATGTGGGGCCCCATGAGTAAGCCTAGCCAGAGAAGGTGGGGAAGAAAGGGAGACTGTGAGGCACTGGAGTGTCCCCTGGCACAAAAAGTTGATGCCCAATTAGATTTAGAAAAAGTGACAAAGAGTTGATGCCCAATTAGGTTTAGAAAAAGCTCTTCTCTGTAAACCTCAATTACCTGTGATGCCTTATGACATTCAGCATTTACAAAGTATAATTACACAATAGTGTCTGACATTTAACGTCTATGGATAATTTAAAAGACTTCTACTTCAAAAAGGCCGCTCATGAGCAACAGTAATCACTTCAATTAGCTTGGCACCATTACAATGTAACAAGACCATTTGACTGCCTATTAGAACCAGCCAAGCTCTTCAAGTGTGTTAATTTAGCAGTCATTGCTAATTTCTGGGCTTTGCTACATTTGCATAGGAAAACACATCCCTTAAAGCAAAAGAGGAAGTTTCATTCCTGAACTGCCTTCCTATTCTTAGAGCGGCTTTTTATATTTTCACATAAAAAATCAGAGACATATTTGAAATGTGGGCATCTCTAAATAGTACAGGGGAAGATGAGACTCCTGGCAAATTTAAGATGCTACTTCTCCCAGTTTCTTGTCATTTATGTATGTACATATACACACATATGTATACACATGTAAGTATATATTACCATATATAGGATATATAGAATAGACAATAGGTAACATATACTGGATACTATAATACGTAATACACTTGTAACATCTAATATATAATATGCAATATATACACCGTAATGGATTGAAATTCAACTAGACAAAACCATGGCTGGAAAAAAGCAAAAGCTTTGGTCTCTAAAAATTAAGTTCTAAGTCATGAGCCAATCTACCAGGACTGGAGTTATGGACGTGTAGTCTTTTTATGTTATTAATTTATTATTGTCATGATTATTAATTCATAAATGAATTGGGCTTTTTAACATCATATTTTTTTTAATATTTTATTTATTTATTGGACAGACAGAGATCACAAGTAGGCAGAGAGGCAGGCAGAGAGAGAGGAGGAAGCAGGCTCCCCGCTGAGCAGAGAGCCTGACGTGGGGCTCGATCCCAGGGCCCTGAGATCATGACCTGAGCCGAAGGCAAAGGCTTAACCCACTGA
Organism: Taxidea taxus jeffersonii; assembly: GCA_003697995.1. Lineage (NCBI taxonomy): Eukaryota > Metazoa > Chordata > Mammalia > Carnivora > Mustelidae > Taxidea > Taxidea taxus. The sequence continues at coordinate 12,908 of ML106460.1, forward strand.
GCCACCCAGGTGCCCCTAACATCATATTCTTATACCTGGATACAATTTGCTTCTCCCCACAAAGAATCTCTGTCTTACAGAAGAGGAAGGTTACCCACTGAGCAGCACTATATAGAGACACACAGACATACACCCCTGGAGATTACAATACAGGCCTTTTGACTTAAGCTTCAATAGAAATGTATTTAGGGCATCTGGGTGGTTCAGTTGGTTAAGGGTTCGACTCTCCATTACAGCTGAGCTCGTGATCTTCGGGTCATGAGATCAAGCCCTGCACTGAGCTCCGCCCTCAGCAGGGAATCTGCTTGAGATTCTCTCTCCCTCCCCCTCTGCCTCTTGGCTCCCGGTGCTGACACTCATTCTCTCTCTCTCTCTCTCTTCCTCCCTCTCTCTAAAGTAAATAAATAAATCTCAAAAATAAATAAATAGGGGTTCCTGGGTGGCTCAGTGGGTTAAAGCCTCTGCCTTCAGCTCAGGTCATGATCCCAGGGTCCTGGGATCGAGTCCTGCATCGAGCTCCTTGCTCCGCAGGAAACCTGCTTCTCTCTCAGCCTCCGCCTGCCTCTCTGCCTGCTTGTGAGTGCCCTCTCTCTCTCTCTCTCTCCCTCTCTCTCTGACAAATAAATAAATAAATAAAACCTTAAAAAAAAGAAATTACCTGGATTCCTGATCTAGCGTTCTTTTGCCAGGATGAAGCTTTTCCTAACCAGGGTTCTCCTGACTCTAATCTCTTTGGACTCTGACCTTACCTGTCACTTATTCAGGAAAGCACATTATTTAGGAAAGTATGTTACATTTTTAATAAATGATTTTTTTATGTTAAAAGGCCTTCAAAGTTTCCTCTTTTTTTTTTAATGAGACAGGATTCACATATAAAATTCAAATTTACAAAGTATAAAATTCAGTGGTTCTTATGATGTTCACCAATCTATTCAACCACAATGGCTATCTGACCTTAAAATACTTTTTTTACTCAGTAAAGAAACCAATTAATAGTCAGTGCTATTAACCCCTATCTCAGGCCCCGATAATCACTAATTTACTTTATAGCTCTTTGGGTTTGCCTATTCTGGACATTTCACATGAAGAAAATCATATCAGAGGTGGCCTTTTCTATCTTGCTTCTTTCATTTACCATGTTTCAGGATGCATCAGTGTTGTACCATGTAAACAGACTTAATTCATTTTTATGATGGCATAATATTCCATGGTATGGATATACCAAATTTTATTTACCCATTCATCAATTGATAGACATTTGGGTTGTACCCACTTTGGGGTTACTGTAAACAATACTACGAATACTTGTGTACAAGTTTCTGTGTGGGTGTCTGTTTGCATTTCTCTTGAGTATTGCCATAGAGCAGAATGGCTGGGTCATATGGTAAGTCTATTTTTAACCATTTAAGGAAATGCCAACCTATTCATTAAGGTGGCTGCTACATTTTACAGTCCCACCAGCAATAAATGGGAGTCCCAAACTCTCCACACCTTTTCCCACACTTGTTATTGCCCATGCCTTTATATATACATATATACATATATATATATATATATGTATAGATATATGATTTATTTTCCAGAGAGCAAGAGCATGCACAAGCAGGGGGAGCAGCAGAGGAAGGGGGAGAAGCAGACTCCCCACTGAGCAGGGAGCCCAACACGGGGCTTAATGCCAGGACCCTGAGCCAAAAGCAGACACTTAATAGACTGAGCCACCCAGGTGCCCCTGTCCATCTTTTTGATTATGGAGTCTTAGTGGGTATGAAGCAGTGTCTCATTGTGACATATGATGTCTTTCCATTTATTGAGGTCTTCTTTACTTTCTCTCAATCATGTGTTTTTTAAATTCTCAGTGTACAATGGGCATGCCTTCTCCGCACAGCCCGGCAATTGACAACTCTGCCTTAGCCTTCACGTCCTGGTCACACAGAGCCTCAAGAGGAGCCAGAGGCAAGACTTTAGGGCAGTTTTAGTTTACTACTGAATGTGTGTGGAGGCCTCAGCATGCACATCACCTATACCAGCATGTGCCCTTAGGCATTCCCAAGAATATGCCAGAATTTTCCAAGTCCCCATTGGATACCTCATTTCCCCAGTCTTCCCTTTTAATCATGTATTTTCTCTACCCCAACTGTTATCCCCACCTCAGGCAGCCTCAAAGCTCAACTATTGCCCCTAAATATTTTTGACAAATGACCTTGAAAAACTACTTATTACTGAATGGGCTCTGAGAACAAAAAAGGAGCCTTATGAGTGGGGGGTACTCCAGGGAACCACGAGATAAGTCAAATAACAATTCTTGAGTCACGAGGATTTGAAGGAACTCCAACTCCCAACTGTCCTCTCTGGTGGCTTCCAAGGTGTACATTGCACTGTGACTGTGGGCAGAGCTCCAGAGAGAGGAATAGGGACAAGGTAAGTTAAAATGCCACAGGTCATGGGTCTGAGATTTTACCTCAGTGTTCCTCAGATTGCTGCCAGAGTTTGGTTAATTCCCAGTGTTCTGAAAAGTTGATTCTGGCCATTTTCCCCCCAGTCTTCTCATTGCTTTTTTGGAGGAGAGAATTTTTGGAAGTCCTTCCTCTATCATTTTCACTCAAGTCATACCAAATATGCCTCTTTTCTAACAAAAATCCAAATTCTTCAATTTGAGATCTCTCCCCAGATTGTATCCTACTGTCAAACTTACTTTCTCTTCCTCGTTTGCCTTCAATTAAGTGAACACTCCACTCGGACCACATTGGTCTCCTTTCTTTTTCCTGAGTATATGAAGTTCATCCCTGCCTGAGGCTTTTTGTAGACTTTTCTTCTTGCTCAGACTGTCCCTTGCCCTCCCCTCTGACCACAAAAATCCCATCCATCCATCCATCCATCTATCCACCCATCCAGTCCTGTTCATATCCTCCCCCTTAGAGCCCCCCAGGACTCCAGGCCACAGGGGCCTCTTCCTTCTCTCTCCTGATGGAAGCTAAGACTCTGTGGTCATTGTATCAGCTTACTTTATATTGCTGCATACCACTCTCCCATCATAAAACCTAGTTTAGCTAATAAACAAGATTTTAAACAATTTGAGAATGAGTCCATCTTACATTTCATACTTAAATTCTGATTACTTCATGGTAGGTGGCCAATAAATTTTAATTGACCTGACTCAGGTAGAAGACCAGGGTCCCTTAACATTGGTTCAACAGCTACCTCCCCACGTTCACTCTCCAATACCTGTACTTCCTTAAATGCAATTTTTCTTCTGAGCACACATTAAATGTACTGGCATTCCTTCTCTGTAACAGAACGGGGGACTTTGAAGGAAGAGAATTACCCTAACTGGCTCTTTCCTGTAATGAGCTTCAGAAAACAGCAACATTAGATAGAACCTTGAAAAATATGCAAGAGTGAATCTCCTGCAATTTTCCACACAAATATATATGGGAAATGGACAAGTATTTTGTTTAGCTTGATTTGACCAATGTGGCAAATGGTTTACTTAATTTTGATTTTTTTTCTTCTTAATTTCATTATGTGTGTCCAGGGATTTACTAATGATACAGGAAATTCAAACCAATTCTCTAACGCATCCATTCTAATAAAGAATTTGTGTGGGTGTATGCATGCAGGCATGTGTGTGTTTGTATGTACTTAATACTCTGTGGAGTACCTAGTATATGCCAGTTAAATAAGAGATGATGAGTCATCATTATCAATCATTAATGAGAACAAATTCTCATCACTGAGATTCCCTAAGTCTGTCATATTCAAATCTCAAGTTTGATGTGGAAAGGGGAACAATTACTATAAGCCAACCATAGAATGAGCTACAGCAGTATAACTCACAATAACAGATTATACATATTTAAATTCTTATAGCCAGATTATTATACTGCTATAGACTCAATGTTTGTATCCTCCTAAAATTTACATGTTGAGATCCTAATCCCAAATATGATAGTATTTGGAAGTGGGACATTTGGGAGGTGATTATGTCATGAAGTTGAAGCCCTCATGAATGGGAAGAGTGTCCTTAGCACAAAGACCACAGAGGGGCGCCTCGGTGGCTCAGTAGGTTGAGCATCTGACTCTTGATTTAGGTTCAGATCATGATCTCAGTGTCCTGAAATCAAGCCCCACATTGGGTTTCATCCTGGGCATGGAGCCTGCTTGGGATTCTCTCTCTCCCTCTGCCCCTCCCCCAAGTCATGCAATCAATCTATCTATCAATCAAAGTAAACCATTTGCCAATCTTTTAAAAAGAGAGAGAAACAGGACAGAGAGATCCCTTGCCCCCTCTGCCATATAAGGACACAGCAAAAAGAACCTTCTATAAGCTGTCACTAGACACCAAATTTGCTAATGCCTTGATCTTGGGCTTCCAGCCTCCAGAGGTGTGAGAAATAACTTTGTTGTTTATAAGCTCCCTACTCTATGGTATTTTTATAGCAGCCCAAAAGGGCCAAGGCCTATATGTACATTGCACAAATCATAATTAAATGTTGGTTGCAGGTATACCCCCCAAAATAGGCTCTCATGGTGAGTAAAAGAAAAATATAATGGACACTTAAGGCCACATATTAACAGCCCCGTGAAATAAAACAGTGCTCTATAATAAACTTATTCAAGTTGCTCTTCCTAAGAGGTAGCAAGACCACTTCTCTCAAGTTCCTTTTTATTAGTTTTTAAAAACATCCCCATGCCTTTGAAAGCTACACTTGAGTGGTACAGATGAAATAGGATACCAGTGATCTTCAGCCATCCTTCAAGACTGCAATTTCCTAGTTTGAGAGATGATTCAGATAAAAACTTTTTACCCTGATATATCAGAGATTTCATGAAAGTACTTTTTCCTATATTGAAGCACCAAAACTTCTTCCATTTGCCTTCTAGTACCTTCCACCATTGTGATCTGGCTCCCCTCTCTGGTCTCAGGGGTAACTATTCACCTGACTCAGTGTACAACATATACTGGCCTTCACCTTCCTGCCACCAGGCCTGTGCCCTCGGTATCCACTCTGTCTTACAGGCTCCTCCTTCAAGTTCCTGCAAGGCGTGCTGATTTCACACCATAGGTCTCTGCTCCAGTGTTAGGAGGGGCTCCCCTGACTATATATTTACAATTACAACCACTCTACCTTCAACACTGCCAATCCCAATTCTCTGACTTAATTTTGCCTTATCAATCACCACTGACTAAACACAATATATCTTAATTATCTACCTGTTGGTTATATGCTCCCCACAACCAGAATGTAAGCTGTACAAGATTAGGGACTTGGATCTCTCTTGTTCAGTGCTTGATCCCCAACATCTATAGAGTGCCTCTCACAGAGTAGGTGCCTAGAATATACTGGAATGAATGAACTAACATTTACACAAAATGACTGTGGTTCAAGTATAGGAAGGCATACACCGGTGGTACTCAACATTAACCCAAATGCCTTTAAAGGCAAGGCAAAAAAAAAAAAAAAAAGCAAATATAAGAACAACACAATAGGGAACGGTTGATGAAGACATGACAGACAGCACTGGCATGAAAGGACATGGCACCTCTACTCTCCTAAACCCTTTGTATGGCTATATTCAAGCCAGAACTATAAGTTGGGACTACGGTGGTCTGCAGAGTGGTCAGAAAAGATGTGGTCCTTGGACTAAGGGCCAGTTTCTTTTGAAGGCCACCCAGGGATGAGAGCATGGCTTTTAGATGCATTTTAGCCAGAGCTGGGGACAATCACTTTGCAAATGCCTTTGAGTCTCAGAAGTCTGCTCTGTCTCTGATACTGGAATTTAAAAAGAAAAAAACAGAACAAAAACAAAACAAAAAAACAAAAGCCTTCCACAAGCGAGGCACTGAGGAAAAGTAGCTATTAATTTAGAAGTCTCAATTCTCCTTCAAGAGTGAAAGGAGATTGGTGAGGATGTGGAGAAAGGGGAACCCTCCTACACTGCTGGTGGGAATGCAAGCTGGTGCTGCCACTCCGGAGAACAGCATGGAGGAACAGCATGGAACTTCAAAAAGTTGAAAATGGAGCTACCCTACGCAACTCAGCAATCACACTACTGGGGATTTTCCCTAAAGATACAAATGTAGTGATCTGAAGGAGCATGTGTACCCAAATGTTTATAGCAGCAATGTCCACAATAGCCAAACTATGGAAAGAACCTAGATGTCCATCAACAGATGAATGGATAAAGAAGATGTGGTATATATATAAAATGGAATACAAAGAAGCCATCAAAAAATGAAATCTTGCCATTTGCAACAACATGAATGGAACTAGAGGGTATTATGCTAAGTGAAATAAGTCAACCAGAGAAAGACAGTTATCATATGATCTCTCTGATATGAGGAATCTGAAAGGCAGGGAGGGCAGTCATTGCGGGGAGGGAGGGAAAAAATGAAACAAGATGGGACCAGGGAGGGAGACAAACCATAAGAGACTTTTAATCTCAGGAAATAAACTGAGGGTTACTGGGAGGTGGCCAAGGAGGGATAAGGTGGCTGGGTGATGGACATTGGGGAGGGTATGTGCTATGGTGAGTGCTGTGAATTGTGTAAGACTGATGATTCACAGATCTGTACCCCTGAAGCTAATAATACATTATATGTTAATTTTTTAAAAGATTTTTTTATTTATTTGACAGACAAAGATCACGAGTAGGCAGAGAGGCAGGCAGAGAGATAGAGGAGGAAGCAGGCTCCCCAGCAAGCAGAGAGCCCGATGTGGGGCTCAATCCCAAGATCCTGGGATCATGACCTGAGCCGAAGGCAGAGGCTTTAACCCACTGAGCCACCCAGGCGCCCCTTATATGTTAATTTTTAAAAAGAGTGAAAGGAGAACAAAATCCTTTTCATTCAAAATATAGGAGAATTTCCTACTCACAGATGTTTCCTGCCTGAGAAAAATATGAAAGGATGTACATGAGGAAGAAGAAAACAGGTCTTCAACATATGGAGCAAGATGTGAGAAGCAACACTTAGCAAAGAAATTGGTAAAGGAGTCCAAAACTTAGGAGGAAATGATGGTAAAAATTAATATTGACTAATTAAAGTAGTTTTTCTTAAGGTGAAATTAAACTAGATAGAAATAATATAAAAGAATGCAGGGAAGATATTGGAATTGAAGCATCCCAAGATCCTGTGATTTTCAAGGGAAAAGAGAGATATTGATTAATTCTAGGCTTAAGTATGTGAGAATTCTTTCATCAGTAGAAATAGAAAGTACAGAGCTAAGAATTAAATTTGATTACTAAAATAGGAGAGGAAAAGGATTTAAAAATCAACAAAATTATTATAAGTAAGGAAAACAAAGTTACTAGATCCTAGAATAAATCCAAACATATCAGTAATTGCTATTAAAGTAAACAGAATCAGAATAAACTCACCAGTCCAAAGAAAGAGATGCTAAGATTAGATTTGTTTAATCTTGCTTTCTTCAATTTAAGTGGTTACCTTGGGATGGGAAGGAGGAGGCTATTGATATGAGTGAGAACTTTCTGAAGTGATAGAGATTTTCTATATTCATCTGAGTGGTGGCCACACAGGCATATACATAAAAATCTGGGAGCTTTACACTTAAGATTTTCACATTTACCTGCATATAGATTTTTAAATAAACAATGTGACCATTAAATATAGAGAAAGTTAAATATTGAATACACTCAAGATTAATATTAATTTCAACCTATCTGATTTCTGTAAGTATTTTCAAGATAATACATTTTGTTCTGACTCTTCCTTGTACAAATTTTCCAGCTCTCAGCAGCCAAGATTTAAAAGCTTTTTTGTGAAATTGTGTGTGTATCCCTCTAAAACAGTACAAAGAAGTACATGGGATTTAGAAAAAGAGACGGAACAGTTCATTTTCGATGGGGAGTCTCCCAGGAGGAGGTAGTTTTAGAAACAAGTCATGAAAGATAGCTGAGATATAGACAAGCCATATGTGACAGGGAAAGTGAAGACAATGCCAAATGGAGTATCCCTTATGAGCAAGAGTGAAGGTGGGAATACCAGGTGAAGACTGGTACCAAGGTGGTTAGAAGTGAGCCAAGAAATGTGTTCCAGGAGAGGGCACTGCAAGAACAAATGAGCAAAGGAAAACCTGTTATAACAGCTGGATGGAGAGGAGGGAGAAAGAAAGGGAACAGGGAACCTTAGAAAGTTTCTGAGCAAGGCAGAAATCTGGTCTGCAGCAGTGGTTGGGGAAGGGATGAGGAGATGGCAAATGGCCATGGCAAATGGCCCACTGTTGACCTTGAACCTGCGTCTGGGAGCCTTGGCAACAGTAGACAGACCATCAGATAAAGCCAACTTTCTCTGCTCAGTTTACTGCAGAAGTTCAGAAAAGAAAACATGTACCAGGCTCGTGTAAACATACTCTGTGCATATCTAAACAGGTATGCAAGCTGAGGAAGTTCTCTGAGTCCTGAAAAAAAGTGAGTATGGGCAGCCAGTGAGACAAACAAGCCTCTGCAGCTACTGGAAGCCCAGATGTCAAGTACAAATTTCAGGTCATCGCTTTATTTTTAAGAACCTCACATCTAAGGGGCAAAATGTGACACCTGGGGCCCACCCTAGACAGAAAACTGAACTGGACCCCCTTTATGAAGCTAGACTCCAAAGGGCCCCAATGACTAGAAAAGGGAATTTGTGACCATGGCTAGGCCTCCCAATTTTTGTGTGGTCAAAAGAATCTGAAACTGAGAACTTATGCTCAATCCAAGATGAGAATATTCCTAAATGTCTAGCAAAATCATCTACCAAGCCAATCCCAACAAATCCCCTCTAGGTTACAATTAACCCAAACTCACAATCAAATTCACAAAACTCGTAAAATAGAAATCAAGGACAAGAGTCAACAGAGACAACAATCAATAGAAGCAAACTCAGAAAGACTTCAAATATGGGAATTTCAAATATAAAATATACTGAATGTTCAATCTATATAATATGTTCAAAGAAATAAAAGAATTAAAAGACATGATACAGCATTCTGGATTAAGATGGCCAACTGAATATACACATTTAATTTTGTTCCCTTTCAAAACCCAAATCACACTATAGAATCCTTACAAATCTAAGAAATTAGCAGCACCACCTACTTCTGGAACTGGAAGGTGAGCATTAGGGAGGGGACTGGAAGTCATAAGGAAAAGGATTGTGTGAAACTTGGTTGAAAATCAATTAGGACCTAGATCTCTACTTCTCTCCTACATCACCAGGTAAATGCTCTTCAACAACCCTGATAAAAAGTCTCCAAATTTATTCTCTGTGTAAACAAGGAGTCTCTGGACTGAGGGATGCCATGCACAGTTGTGGACCTGGGTACTGCACCCAATGTATATAGATTATATACCCTATGCATGTACTTCAGCCTCCTTCCACTGGCTACTAACACTATGCCTCAGGAACATCAGCCACCAGGCCCTTATCTAACAGACAGATCTAACAGCTTTCTTGGCAACTTGAACAACCTAGAAGACAGACTAGAAGAAAAGGACATTAAGGGATCCACAACTGACAATTCACCTATATCATCCCTTGGGTGAAGCTCAAAGTCAGTGAGTTCTCCATTCCCCACGCATTTAGAGCTTCTAATGCATTTTTCAGTCCCACACTATGAATCATGAGCAAGCAACCAAGGATTAACAGATATCAAGGGAAAACTTTAAAATGGAAGAAGAGATCATTAAAATAAACAATATAGAGGAAATGGGGAGTTTGCAGAAAAAAATAAATGTAAAATTTAAAAGCTATCACTAATACCCCCAAAGAGGTAAGAGCAACTGTTAAATTCATGAGAGAAAAGGAGGCTCTAACAAGAAATTGAAAGAATTCTCAGAAAAATTTTGCAAAACTTTATATATTAGAGGAACAGAGTTAATCACTAATTAGTCTTATATTACCATCCCCCCACCCCTGCCCCAGATCTTTAAATGTTATGGATTCTTACAACTCAAGATAAAGAGACTCATATCCATTCCATAGATGTCAAGTACAGGGAAGATCAGGATAGAGTAAGCATATCATGATTTGCCAGGACAGTCCCTGATATATTATATGGATACCCTACTGATGGGGCAACGTAGTGCTCACAAGGATGATTATCACAGAATCCAGCCCCAAACCCAACCACTGACCCTTCCATAAGGACCATTCTCTTCCCCTTGGGGGATCATGATTCTGTAACCAGAAGTCTTGGACTTCTTCCATAACTGTGCCCTTTATCAATTATTAAGAATGAAAATCATAGGCTCAAATTATAAAAACCCCAGGATAGATTCCCAAACTCAAAACATGTCTCAAAAAAGACTCATATTAACTTCTGAAGAACAAATATCACAGGCTGCTTTTATACTATATATGAGTAGAAGCCATGTGCTCTGCAAACTGTGATGATTTCGCTGTCATTGCACAACACAAATCTTGGGCCCACCATCAGGGCCAAGATGTCCCAGACACCCTCTGCCCAAGGAGAACTGCGAGAATGTGTGTGAAGAGCCCAAACCTGGGACCAGCCCCTAGACCTCACTCAAGCTACACTGTTCCCTCCTTGCACAGAACGCAGATCACACCAGTTCCAGCACCTTCCCCACAGCACAGAGAGTGAACTGCACTCTAGCTGCCTTGCACACACCTAAAAATCTTCCTGTGGGAAATTCCAAGCCTCCCAATATTCGCACAGCTCATGAGAGGCCGGGCTCATCCCAGAGTAAGAGCCTTTCTCTCTCACCTGCTGGAGAAGCCCGGGTCTCCACGCAGAGCCTTTCACCCCGGTCTATGTAAGCCAAGTCTAAATTCAATTACTGTAAAATTAACTAAACATTAAACAAAAAAAAATCCCAACCTGGTAGTCATCACTGGTAATTAACTGGTTCCCGCTCACTGCCACGGCCTGCCTTTCACCAGTGCGCTGACAAGGAGAGCTGTCAACTGACAAGGCACAGCCAGCTAATATCAGAGCCCCCCTTTAGGCAACCCACATGACTCTGGAGGGGAACTCACAGAAGGCGCAAGGCAGTGGAGACAGACTGGCCTACACACAGAACAGAGACTGGTTGGGGTTGGGGCCAGGGTGGGGTGGTCAGAAAGGAAGAGGATGGCCCTCAAAGGAACCGGGGTACAAATGTGTTTGGGCAGGGCGCCATTCAGCATGATGCTGGCATCACTTGAGAAACTCACCATTAGCCAGGAAATACTGATTTGTCTATGGATAATTATAGACAAATGGATACATTTCATACAAAGGAAAGAATATCCTTTCACTTCCATCACTGGGTTTTTTTGTTTGTTTGTTTTCTTTAAGAGCTTCTGAAATTCTATCTCCAAGAAACCAATGAGCTTAAAGCTTATTGAAAAAGGTTTTTTCTTGCCCAACTCTGAAAATACCAGCCCCAGGATCCCCATTCCTCACCCCAAATATGCCCCACCCCAAAATGGAAGGGGTATATTTATTGACTTAACTTGAGTAGATGTGTACGGGTCTGTCTATGTCTGTCAGAGATCAGAGGGCAGTGGTCACATCACCATAACTTACTCAATGCAGTGACCGCAGGCCAAGAGGAAGAGGCCTGGTTCAAGCAGCATTCTGTGGGGTGGTTTTGTTCATTCAGCCTGTAGGGCAACTCATCATTTGGATCCACCTTGCCCAAGATAACTATCTTGAACTGCACAAGTGGGATTCTTTTCACATGAGCTTCCTGAAGATAGCTAATAAGAATTACATTCAACTTAAAAAAGAAACTCTAAATAGTTTAATGGTAAGTAATTGCCAATATTGTATGGACGAAACTAGTAGTTAGATCTTATATTAAAGAGTAAGCCCTCCACAAAATGGTGACTGCAAAAGCTCTCTTTTCGACACCATTCAGTGGCAATGGAAAAGATTCTGGAATTGTCTCTCCAGGCTCTTGTCACAAGAAAACAAATTCCATACTGCTACTTCAGAATCTTGTCCCCACCCAGCATCCTTTGCTCAAAAGAACAAAATAACCATCTATTAACGACCCAATGGTAATGACCTGCGTTGTTGTAGGGAACATCCCCAGAGCTGTGAGTTTTTGCTTCAGGGAGAACGAGTCAATCTTTCCATGTCCTTGTCTGTGGGGAAAATACAAATTGGATAAAAACTTTCTGAATAAGGTGGTGATGGCTCTTTCTGAAACTAGCTGAAGCAGCAGTAAGGAAATATTCATGATATGGGCTCCAGCAGCTTCTGTGCAAATTTCCATTGACTTTGCAAGTGAGGGATTCAGGCCTCAGACCAGGTATCAGAGATGTCCTGGGGTCAGCATCCTCCGAGAGACAGGAGGATGTGAATGGCCCTCCAGCTTCTCGAGCCTGAGCGTCCACCTTCTTGAGTCTGAGCGTGGTCCCAGCCATCAGGAGTTTCAGAGATCAACTTGCAGCCCATGTGTGCTTCTTTTCACCCACATTTTTTAATTGAGTGCCAACCCTGCAATTAGCAGATTTCACTGCACTCCTACTTTCAATGAGGTACCCCATAGCTCTTAAAAATTAAGAGATTGATGTCACTACTGCCATTATTCTCCCTGGCCATAGCCACCAGCTCCTGAAGAGGGGACATGGACCCCCCATTTCACCACAGACACCCCTCCTTATTACTTCACACTGGACCAACTCCTCCATTCACACTGCCTGCCAGCCTCCAGCAGGAACTGGAGATTGTGGCCCCTGGCTATGAATTTCTCTGCATCAAATCTTTGAGAGCTAAGATCAAAATAAAGGTTTTCAAAGGTGACAAAAAAAAAAAAATCGTAAACGTTCTCTGCTAAAAGCCTCACCACCATCTCCTTGTCACTAGTGGGGCCTTCATTTCTATCCTCTAATACTCATCCTAGCTCAGTGGATACTCAAGACAATTAGGTAACATTTATATACATGAACCACCCACTCGTGGGCCTAGTATGTGACAGAAATAGATGCCGAATGATTATTCATTCCCTTCTCCTTCCTAGGAAACTTGCCTGGGTCTCTTAATGTTTGAGGAAGTTAGCTTTGTTTTTGTTTTGTTTTGTTTTGTTTTCAGCTTTACCTCTTTACCCACCAAGGGGAATAATATGAATTAATTTCTAAAAACAGGGGCCAGGGGTGCCCTGGTGTCTCAGTAAGTTAAGCATCTGACTCTTGATTTGGGCTCTGGTCACAATCTCAGTGTTGTGAGATGGAGACCCACAACAGGCTCTGAGTTCGGTGGACAGTCTGCTTGAGATTCCCTCCCTCTGCCCCTACCCACCCCCCAATAAATAAATATAAAAATAAATTAAAAATAATAAAAACAGGGGCCAACTCCACTCCATAACATTAATTCTAATGTGTTCTCCTTCCCCAGCCCTGAGTTCCTTCCCTGCTCCTGCTGTGCTTTTTTCTCTACTGCTTTCAGCATGGGACACTCTGTTCCCCTCTGCAACTGTACAAACCAGGGATGGCAGATTCAAATGCCTTCAAGACTCAAAGAAACCATACAGATCTGTGAAATCACTGAGCTTAAGACAAAAGCAAGACATCAGCCCTAGCCATAAACACGTAATTAGGGAACAAAATGCTATTCTGAATGAACAAACTAACTAGTCTGCTGCTGGATTAGAGCAGCTGGCCACCAGTTTGCAGAAGGTGTTTCAAAATTGCAGAAGTAAAAATCTGGATTTCAACCCCAAGTCTAAATTGGTTGATTTCCCAGCTTTTTTATGCATGCTGATCAGTTCTATTTAGAACGACCCCATTATATGTACATGTATGTGTTTATAAATCATAATCATTTACCGCTGTTCTAATGAATTCTGAACATTCGTCACATATATAAGGAAACCAAATGGCACGGATGCTGACGTATCCCTTGTAATCCCTCTTCAGGACTGAAAGACACCCCAGCTGCCGGATAGAGCCTCCTTGTGTGAGGTCACACGCCCTCCCAGGGGCAGCCTGCATTCATGACTGGTCACTTAACGAGTAAAAAGGGCCAGAGCTCTCACAATAACTGGGATAACACTGAGTCTTGACCAACTTCAGAGTTCCCTGTGGGTCAGTAGAGGTGTTCGCTGTGACTGAACCATAACCCAGTTTCTCCCGCTTGTTCCCTCCAGACCCTTCTTCCTTCACCTCCTCTACAGGAATTAATCCTGAGAGCATGCCTAATACACCCCCTGCATGTTAAACTCCATCTCAAAGTCTACTTCCTGCAACTAGAGGGCATAGCTAGAAGGTCTGACATTTTCTTCTCTGACCACAGGGGACTGTCCTACAAACCCCTGGGGTTCCCATTATCCCATTTTGGAGAACAATGCTCAAAGTCAGTGCTACCTGATAGAATATTCTGGAATCATTGAACTGTCCAACATGGCAGCTACTAGTCAGTCACACATGGCTACTGAGCATTTGAATGTGATTAGTACAACTGAGAAAGTGAACTTAACTTTAATCAATTTAAATAACTACATAAGACTCGGAGCAACCAGCATAGGTATAAGCTATTTGTAACCCAGTTGGGCAAACAGAAGGGGTCCAGGGCTGTTACTCCTCTTTTCACTGAGAAAGTAAATGTGCAGCAATAAAGAAAATATATATACACAAGGAGCCATTTAATCCCCATAAGTTGTTTAAGAAAAAAAATAAATAACTTCATCCTCTTGTCAGAGGAAATACTCAGGAGCATCCCCACACCATTTCCTGGAACTGTCATCATCAGTTAGCCAGGGCAGGTGCTCAAGGGG
>ML106460.1:28028-47604 GCA_003697995.1 Taxidea taxus jeffersonii
CTACCCACAAGCTTCGCACTTTCCTTTCTTGAAAAGGTCTTGCTCCTGATGTGTCTGTGCCTCCTTGCAGCATGGCCCTCCGTCTGTGATGCTCTCATCCTCCTCTCCTGTGTGCCTCCCATGCACCAGGCCATGCTTCAGGCAACAACCGTTTCTCGAAGTTGTACAGAAGAGACATGCAGTCCCTGCCTGGTGGAGATGATAGTCTGACAGGGGAAACAGACACTAAACCAAGACCCTGGTTCAGGAGGAGAGGAAGAAGCAATGAGCGGGAGGTACAGGGAAGACCTGACCTAGTGCAGGGATTCAAGGTGGCTTGTTTAGAGAGAGATTTTTTATGTAGCTGCTCAGTCCCATGCACCTAATATGAAGTTCAATTCATCTCCTTGTTGATCAGTAACCTAAACAAACCATCACAATACTTCCTGCTGCATCCATTCTCCCAGGGCCATGATGATCCAGTCCCTTCAGCATCGGAACTGTCCGCCTATGCATATGGTTGTCATGGGGTTGTCCACAAACATTCCATTGCTCCTTCTTCCAGGGCACATTTTTTAAAAAATTATTTATTTATTTATTTATTTATTTGACAGAGAGAGAGAGATCACAAGTAGACAGAGAGGCAGGCAGAGAGAAAGGAGGAAGCAGGCTCCCCGCTGAGCAGAGAGCCCGATGTGGGGCTCAATCCCAGGACCCTGGAATTATGACCTGAGCTGAAGGCAGAGGCTTAACCTGCTGAGCCACCCAGGCGCCCCCAGGGCATATTTTGAGATTGGACTTTCCACTCTCCCTTAGAAACAGTCTTTTGACTTGCTTCAGCCAATAAAGTATAAGCAAAAAATGGCATGTGTCGCCTGGGGTGGAAGCTTTAAAAATCTGTGTGCAACGGACTGGGGTCCTTTCTCCCATCCCAGAGACCCTGTGAGGGTCACGTAATGGGATGAAGTCCCTGAACCTGGGAATCAGTTGGTTGTCATCCTGGGGTGCCTCCCTGGATGAAATCTGAAACTGGTCCTCCATACAGAGGACAAGGAGAGATCAAAGAAGAGGCAGGTCAGTGGCAATCCTAACAAGCAAGGGAACTTGCATATACAGCTGGTCGCAGGTGACCACAAGACAAAGTAGATCTCTGCACCCATCCTCCACAATCTTCAGAGATTCAAGATTTCTTAACTGGATTCAGTCATGTACAATATTCAAGTTGTCTCGACACCACCTTATTCTCTCAAGGCTACTTCCTTGAAATGGCCAGTAGTATGGGAACAGTAGGTGGAAGGTACATTCCGAGGGCAGGGGAAGGAGCAAGGAACCTCTGCTTGCCAGGGATCCAGATCACAGATCAACCAGTGGTCACATGCTCCTGATTACCTCATCCAACAGAGCCCCCCTGCTGACTTTACTAGAAGTAAAGTATGAACACAAAATAAATAGTGGTTGTGTTAAGTCACTGCTATTCGGAGGGTTGTTACTGTCCCATAACTCAGTCTAGCTAACTATTACAATATGTTACTTCCCCATTGGACTGTGAGCTCCTTAAAAACAAAAGTTGCTTAAGGGTGCCTGAGTTGCTCAGTCAGTTAGGTATCCAAATCTTGATCTGAGCATCTTATCTCAGGTCTTGATCTCCGGGTTGTGAGTTCAAGCCCTGACAGCAGGCTCCACACCAGGTATGGAGCTCACTAAAAAAAATTTAAAAAAAAAATTTTTTTTTAAGTTGTTTGCCTATCTTTTTAACTTCTTCGCCCAGCACATGGCACATGCTCAGATATTTATCAAATTAATGCACAAAAGGAACTTAGAATTTTTTTTAATCAACATAACAGGCACTCAATTTAGATGTTATTTTTAAAGAGGATTAAGTGATCATAAAATTGATCACTGCAGACTGCCAAAATGGGAAATGATTATTGTAGACTCAATGAAAGGAACATCACTGACTGGGATATAGATCATGTAGCACATGCTATGAATATACAATAATGGTTACGAAAATAGCCCAGGTACTTGCTTAAAATGTGGACTTAGGCTGAATTCAAATAAGAGCAGAGTGAAGAAAGTTTAATAACATCCTGGATCCCATCCATTATTTTTATAATTGCATCTCTATCGAACTGACACTAGGGGGAATTAGCTTCATATTCACAAATCGAAAAGATCAGTAATTAGGGGAAAAGCACCAACTCCCCAAGGGTTTTAAATTTGTAATCTACTCAATTATTTCCTCTTGAAAAAGTATATCCATTTTTTGGACATACTTTTCAAGCTCCTGAGTCATCCTATTTATAATACTTTATCTTCAGATACTTCTTTCATGGAATACATTTCCAATTCCCTGCTTAATTCCCTGTCTACACCCATGGGTATTGGCGGCTATGCATTTTAGGGTTGGAACATATGTGAAGTAATAATGCAGCACTATATTTCTCCAAATAATTAAGGAACCAATATTTGTTCCTCAGAGCACCTTGTATTACCCATTCATTTGAAAAGAGATCCTTTGCTGAGGGGATAAAAGCAGAACCTGCTCTAAGTTTAGAAAAGTAGGGCCTTTTCCAGACTAGTCCTATGAGAAGTCCTAGATGATGTTCCCCTTTAATATAGTTTCAACTTACATATCATCGAGGTATACAAATCACTGTGAATTTTATTTTATTTAATTTATTAAATTTATTAAATTAAATAAATTTATTTATTTATTCAAGCCAGTGTTAAAAGGTAGGCTAATTGCTATAATTGCTATAACAAACAGATCTAAACAGGTGATGTTCAAGACAACAGAAATTTATTTCTTACTCACTTAGCAGTCCTGGATGAGTGTTGAGGCATTTTCTGTATGCAGGAATCACTCTACATGGTCCTTCCAAAGTTCCTTCTATCATTCCATTGACCTCTACCCTATCCACATACAGAGAGTGGGAAGGAAAAAGCATGGGGTAGTACCCTGGAGGATTTTTATGGGACAAACCTGGAAGGAACACACACCCTTCCACTACTATTATTATTGGAACTCAGTCCAATCATCTCATCTAATGCAAGGGAGGCTGTCCAGGAAAAAGAAACAACAGACTTGGGGAACATCTAACAATCCTTGCCACATCTCAACTTTGGGTTGATAAGTAAATACCAGGGAGATGTGAGGAAACAAATGAAAGAGACAGATAGGAATTAATTGGTTGCTTGGTTGCCCATTTGGCTGATATGTTCTAGCTACGTCATCAGTGCTACATGATGGTGTGTCTGAGCAAGTTGGGTCATTTAACATTTCCTTCCCATAATAAGGCACTAGGAGGTAGGTAATGCCATGCAATTGGGGTGGGACTATCCAAATATTAGTCAAGCAGTTCTCAGAGTGATTCTACAGACATCCAGGGGTCCCCAAGACCCTTTCAGGGGGACTGAGGAAGTCATGAACATTTTCATAATATTAAAACATTATTTGCCTTTTTTTATTATGTTGACATTTGCACTGATGGTACCAAAATCAATGGTAATAAAACAGCTGCCATTTTAGCATAAATCAATGTGTGCACTCACATTAAAAGGCAGGGTGGGGAGAATATGGATATGTGGCATGTAGAATAGCTTCACCTAATCCTTGTTGAAATAGTAGAAATTATTTTTCCTAAATCTCAACTTTATTTTCTTTAAACTCAATTAGCCCACATATAATACATCATTAGTTTCAGATATAGAGTCCAGTAATTCATCAGTTGCATATAACACCAAGTGCTCATCACATCATGGGCCCTTTTTAATGGCTACCACCCAATTACCCCATTACCCCCATCCACCTCCCCTCCAGCAACCCTCAGTTTCTTTCTCATAGTTAAGAGTCTCTCATGGTTTGTCTCCCTCTTTGATTTCTTCTCATTCAGTTCTCCCTCCCTTCCCCTATGATCCTCTGAACTGGTTCTTTTATTCCCCATATGAATGAACCCATATACTAATTGTCTTTCTCTGATTGACTTATTTCACTCAGCAGAATACCCTCCAGTTCCATCCATGTCAATGTAAATGATAAGATTTCATCCTTTCTGATGGCTGAGTAACATTCCATTGTATATATATACACCACATCTTCTTTATCCATTCATCTGTCAGTGGACATCTCAGCTCTTTCCATAGTTTGGCTATTGTTGACATTGCTGCTATAAACATTGGGGTGTAGGTGCTCCTTCAGATCACTACATTTGTATCTTTGGAGAAAATACCTAGTTGTGCATACTGTTTTCCAGAGTGGTTGCACCAGCTTGCATTCCCACCAACAGTGTAAGAGGGTTTCCTTTTCTCCACATCCTCATCAACATTTGTTGTTTCCTGACTTGTTCATTTTAGCCATTCTGGGTGGTGTGAGGGGGTATCTCTTGTGGTTTTGATTTGAATTTTCCTGATGCCAAGTGATGTGGAGCATTTTTTCATGTGTCTGTTGGCCAACTAAATCTCAACTCTTGAGTACACAACTTTTTAATATTCTATGTGACAAACTGGGAAGTATACATCAAGTACTTCTGTCGAATGCTCAAGTATAGGCTTGTCTCAAACAAAACCACATGTGCAATTGTTTGAATTTCACCAGCTACTTTTTTTAATGAAACAAGATTTTTACTTGAAAGAATGGCTGACAGTCCTGTGACAGTTACTCAAACGTGGCAGATTCACACTTTCAGCCTCCCTCCTCCAATTCACTCTATAGACACAATGATTCTTTCGAGTTTACTCTGCTGCCCCTAACTGAAAATGCTTTAGTGACTTTCAACCTACTTTTTGTACCAAGACAAACATTCCTTACCAAAGTGCCATGTGATCAGAGTCAATCCTGCCTCGCAGTCTCACCCCTGCCCACTCCAGCCATGTGGACTTCCTTCCAATTCATCATCACTATATGCATTACTTATTGAACAGAGCTTTGCAAACCTTGTTCCTCATGTTGGGAATACCCTTGCTTCCCTTTCTTCCCCTAGTTATTATCATCATTTCAGCAGGGAAGATTGTGATCTGGTAGACAAGGTCACCTGTGGGCATAGGACCATACTTCTCCTCATCCTTGTTATAATGTTATAGTGTACTTAATTATTTAATAGCCATTTGATTAATTACCATCTCTCCTTATAAAGATCATAACTTTCCTGCTTTTATTCTCCTTTATCTCCTCTAATGCCAAACCGGGGCTGGGCTCGGTGAAGACATTTTTTGAATGACTTAACATAGAGTGTGCAAAGGCTCAGAGGGAACAGCAAGCCTGTGCCTGAGGTTGGAAAGATTTAAGTAAGGCAGGACCCTCCAGGAAAGCAACTAGGGATTGCAGAAGGAGAGGGTGGGTAGAGTCAAGCCTGGAGAGGCTGGAGGGGGGCAGGGCAGAGAGTGGTCATGAATGCCAAGATGCAAAGTCCCAGCAGTGGTCTTGACAAGAGAGTGACGTGATGAACTCTGCGTCACTTTGAAGTCTACCCAAGAAGACTACACAGAAAAAAGCAACTCTAAAGACAGAGGGCTTCAGCTCTTTTGCAATCTGGACGGTAATGACCAACTGGGAAATATAGACTAATAGTGGTGACTGGAAGAGTGGAGAAGATTAGGTTGATGTGGGGGTGCCTGGGTGGCTCAGTGGGTTAAGCCGCTGACTTTGGCTCAGGTCATGATCTCAGGGTCCTGGGATCGAGTCCCGCATCGGGATCTCTGCTCAGCAGGGAGCCTGCTTCCTCCCTCTCTCTGCCTGCCTCTCAGCCTACTTGTGATCTCTCTCTGTCAAATAAATAAATAAAATCTTAAAAAAATAAAAAATAAATAAAAAGATTAGATTGATGTGAACAACAGAAAATGAGGCCTCAGCAAGACCATGACGCCTCTTCTTTTTCAAAGATTCCACCATCACCCACCATTTTCAACACCCTGGACTGTGTGTCTTCTGGCCCCAGAGACTTGAATTCACTGAAAGGAGTCAGCTTTATGATCTCATATTTCCTCTGGAGCCTGTGGGCCTTTGTAGATCATGAAATCTGACAGCGATCACAGAAGCAAGGTTCTTCTAGTTCTGCTAGTTTGCTAGTTCCCTGCCAGGTGCTAGTATCTTACCATCCGCACCAATCATTGTTTTCCTCATAGCTGCTCAAAGTCCTTTACAATTTTAATTGTCTATAGCCTTCTTCAAATATGTGAACTCATTCTAATAGCATTCGGAAGGACTCACGCCATTACAAGTAGACATTTTATTACAAATGTCCGCTCTTCTAAATTCACCTCTGGTGAAATTTCATCTTTCATCTAACATTTTCTCACACCAGAGCTCATCGGAGAGTACTTTTCATTCAGTCTTGAACCACTGATTTAGCATCTGCTCTGTGCTAGACAGTTTCTAGTGGATATGAATAAGATGACAAAGAATAGAAGTCTTATACCTCAACGAGGCATGGCCTAATGGAAAAGGCAGCGATAGAATGAGGAGGCACATTTAAAGTTTGCCTAATACATATACTGATGATCTATAAACATTATTTTTAGAAGCCCCAAGATCTCTCCTGAGGTTGTGGGGAATGTTTCCCATAAGAGGGGATCTCGTAAGACTTTTGATCTGAGTCTTAAATTTGAGTCAAGTTTGACACACAAAGATCATGTGAAAGCCAGAGAAGTGAGAATGGCACATGTGAATTCATGGGATGCTCCAATAATGAAACATGATTCGGTTTGCCTTTTTTTTTTTTTTTTTTTAGGAATACAGCTCCTGCAGTCTTACTGACTTCCTTATCTCCCTCTTGCTTTGCATCCTCTTTGGTATCATTTAGGATTCCACTGTGAAATTCTTTTAGAATCTCTCTCTGCAGTCTTCCCTTTTAGAAAAGAGCTAGTAGAAATGACAGGATATAACCTATTCTACACTTGTTTCACTACACTAACCAGAGTGACTTCTGCGGGGTTTCACAGAGGCGTCCTGAGCTAATCGATGTAGGCATCAGGGGGGAGTCTGTAAATCTGGCAATGTGTCTTCCAACAAGACAACTCTTCATGTCTGAAAAAGGCTGCTCTTTGCTCATCAATTCCTAAAACTACTTCAGAAGAAATTACAGCAACTCAAAAGACGCCAACATACTAACATAAATTGTGCATCCCTGGGTGTCATATATACCATTAAGGGAAAAGTGATCTTTTGTTTTCATTACTACTTAATTGCAAGCAAAGTCCTCTGTGTTTCTCCTCCATCCTCTTGTCTCTCTAAAAGAACAAGAAAAGAAAAGCCACCTGGTCTTCAAGTCCTCATATGAGAACTTACCATGACTTCTGCCTCCAGGAGGAATCTAGACCTTTCCACTCTGGCTAACTGAGTGTCTGTGTCTTGTTCTTGGCTTAACATGAATTTCTCCTCCAGTCCCCACTCTGGACCGCTGGCTATCTGTTGCCATTTCTCCTACATATCCCCCAGCTTCTGCTGGGGAGGAAGTACCCTCATGCGCCGCCACATGGTTCTCACTTCAAACACCGGGGGATCGCTTCATTCTCTCCTCTGCAAGAAACATATACCTGACCCCCAGCATCAGAAACCAAGGATTTCTTCAAGAACGCAGGGAGAAAAATACACCTTAATGAGACCAACAGCTCAGCAGCAACTGTCTCCCGGGAAACCCACAAATAGTCTCCCACTGCATCATTCTCATCAGCAACGATGGGGGGAAGGTGGGGGGGGAAGGAACCAGATAGGAAAAGGGTCCACATCAGTTTTCTGCCTCTGCCAGAAAAAGACAGGCTTTTTTAAAGCGTCAAATGGTCCCTGCTAGAACTGTCATCCCCGGATTACAGCTGGCAGCACCAGGAGCACCACGGAATGGACAGAAACTCCCCAAGCTTGCACCCACCCGGCTCCCCGGGAATAGCATGCTGCCTGTCAGCCGCATCCCTGCCCACGGAGCAGAGCAGCCGGGTGAGGCCAGCTCGCCGGCCGCCTGACAGCACCCTCTCCAGAGGCTCCGTATTATTACAGTCTGCCCTTCTGCTGGCATGGAATTAACTTGTTCCGACTGTGTGACAGTTCTGACGACGACGCAGTTGGAGGCAAGGAGCTGGGTCACACGCAGCTACACGCATGGGCTGTCACTAACTGTGCCACTAAAACCAGACAAAAACCTTGTCAAGGGAGATCAACTCCTCCGGAGGCAGAGGCAAGGGACTCCACTCCCGGCCTGCTTGTGAGGGTTTTGTTCCGTTCAAGGACAGTATCCGCTGACAAAAGGACGTGATGTTTCAGGGGAGACCCAATCAACACTGGCAAGAGGAAGGAGGCAGAGAGGCAGAAAGAGGAAAAAAACGCACCCGGACAAATGTGAGAATGCTGAAGGAGACGGGCCGCAAGAAGGTGGCAAGAGACCTCAGCGTCCTCACTCTGGAAAAGTCGACGATCTAAATCAAATCACGCCTATGTCGTGGTCCTAAAGCCTCCAGCGAGAAACGAAAGCCACCAGCCTTGGTTTTACCGAGGGCAGTCTCTGCCACGGGCTTGACACCGTCCAAGGGCTGACGAAGGAAGGCGACTGCTAACTTCAGCGACCTTAATCACTTAGCTGTTGGAGAAGACCCGTTGCCTCGAAATCCCCGGGCCTGAAGGCCCAGGCGGAATCGGAAGCAGAGGATCTGGAGTCCACCGCCAAGAGAGAGGAACTCAAGACACCAGAGTAGGGAGAAGCCCCTAGAGAAGTTCGTCAGCAGGAACGACCTTGGGCTGCCAAAGGTCGGGAATCCAGCTACTCTTTCCTCTCTTCTGGGCTGTCCGTGAGGCAAGGCCCTCCAGGACCCATGCTGAGAACCAGCGAGCCTGCCTGTCATTCTGTCCCAGCGGTGTGTCCTCAACCTGCCTGCTCCCGGCAGTCCTTGGACGCTAAGACTCGAAAACCTGGTTTATACCTCGTCTCCTCCATCCCCGACCCAACCCCAAGGTACAAAAGTCAGTGATAACCACCACCTCAATACCCCTCCCTAAAGGGACACACTTGGAGCTGTAAATATTGACTTACAACTGGGACATTTGTCGGTTGTGTGAACTTAGCTCATTGAGTCTGTGTCTCTGTTTCCTTAAGTGCAAGGATTGATGGAAAAAAGAAAGAGAGGAATTCCATGGAAGCACCCGGCCTGGTGTCTGGTGTGTGGAAGATGTACATTTTGGTTTGTTTTCATCCTCTGATAGCTACAGGGAATACCTACTTGAGTGTAAATTTCTGTGTAATGCCTCTAAGACCTTAACTAGGACCATCAGTTCTCTTTATTCATGAATTCCATGATTATGAATTCATCTACTCACTAAAGTTTATTTGTAACCCCCAAATCAAAGCTTGGGGCACTTCTGTGCTCATTCATGGAGGTACTGAGAGTGAAAAAAAATGGGGTCACCCGATGCACACATTCCCAGCTGAGGCAGAAAAGGTGAGCCTCTTCGTGTTTCAGCCCTCATGCTATAAACAAGTGTCCTTTTCACCATTTACTTAGTGTAATCTCTTTCACATTTTGGTGGGGGTTTTTTCTGTAATTTCTTTGCTTAAAATGATCCCCAAGTAAAAGACAGTCTTTTCCATAAGTGGTGTTGGGAAAACTGGACAGCTACATGCAAAAGAATGAAATTCGACCGCTTCCTTACACCATAGACAAGATTTAACTCAAAACGAACTAAGGACTTGAAGGTAAGACCAGAAGCCATAAAAGTCCTAGAAGAAGACATGGGCAGTAAGCTACTGGCCACTAATGTTATAATTTTTTTTGGTTCTGCCTTTTCAGGCAAGGGCAACAAAAGCAAAAATCAACAAATGAGAGTAAATCAAATTAAAAAGCTTTTGCACAGTGAAGGCAATGATCAACAAAACAAAAAGGCAACCTGCTAAACGGAAGATGTTTACAAATGGTTTAACTGGTAAGGAGTTAACATCCAAAATATATACAGGACTCACACAATTCAATATCAAACAAACAATGCAATTAAAAAATGGCACAAGGGAGCACCTGGGTGGCTCAGTGGGTTAAAGCCTCTGCCTTCAGCTCAGATCATGATCCCAGGGTCCTGGAATCGAGCCCCGCATCAGGCTCTCTGCCCATCGGGGAGCCTGCTTCTACCTCTCTCTCTGCCTGCCTCTCTGCTTACTTGTGATCTCTGTCAAATAAATAAATAAAATCTTTTAAAAAATAAATTTAAAAAATGGCACAGGACCTGAATAAACAATTCTCCAAAGACATATAGATGGCCAACACATGAAAAGATACTCAGAATTACCAGTCATCAGGGAAATGCATTGAAACCACAGTGAGATATCACGTCACACCTGTCAGAATGGCTATGACCAAAAAGACACTAACAAGAGTTGGCAAGGATGTAGAGAGAAGGGAACATTTATGCACTGTTGCTGAGAATGCAAAATGACACAGCCACTACAGAAACCTATATGGAGGGTCCTCAAAAAATTAAAAATAAGACTGTCATATAATCCAGCAATTCCATTTCTGGGTATTCATTAAAAAAAGGAAAATTTTAATTCAAAAAGATATGCATTCTGTTATGCTCACTGCAGCATTATATACAGTAACTGAGATATGAAAGCAACCTCAGTGTCATCCACATATGAATGAATAATGAACATGTGGTGTACGTATACAATGGAATATTACTCAGCCATTAAAGAAACAAAATCTTGATATTTGCAACATTTACGGATCTAGAGGGTTTTGTGGTAAGTGAAATAAGTCAGAGAAAGACAAATACCATGAGATTTCACTTATACGTGGAATAAGAAAACAAAACGAACAGACTCAGATACAGAGGACAATCTGATGGTTGCCAGAGGGGGATGGGGGTGAGCAAAATAGGGGAAAGGGATTAACAGCCACACGCTTACAATTGTAAAATAAGTAAGACATAAGGATACAACATAAAACATAATACCTTAGTATATAAAAACTTTGCATGGTGACAGATGGTAGCTTGATTTATCATGATGACACTCTAATATGTATAAATGTTGGATCACTGTGCTATACATCTGAAATAGGATATTGGTCTTTGCTTTTTTTTTTTAAGAATTTTATTTATTTATTTGAGAGAGAGTGAGAGAGAGAGCAGCATGAGCCATGTGAGGGGCAGAGGGAGAAGCAAACTCCTGCTGAGCAGAGATCATGACCCAGCCAAAGGCAGACGCCCAACCGACTGAGCCACCTAGGCACCCCTGAAATAGAATACAGTATGTTAACTACACTTCAGTAAAAAATAAATAAATAAAATGGACCCAAGCTTAGTGCTGAAGTCCTTTCTAGTATTCTTAAGTGCAAGAAAGCTGTGACATGTCTTATAGAGAACACACACTTATTAGACAGTCTTCATTCAGGCATGAGCTATGGTGCCGTTAGGCATAAATTCAATGTTAACAAACAATATATATTAAATTAGGCATCCTTAACAGAACCCAGATAAAATAAATGAATTGATCAGGTCACAAAAAGGTGAAACAGAGGCTCAAAGGGACCCCACACTGTATTTCCCTTAGGAGCAGCTCAGCATTTGCTAATTTAATGTTCAAAGTAACTCTCTAGGGCATAACTACCAAGAACAAAGAGAATCAACATACATCCTTTTCTCATTAATTTCCACACACATCCTTTGAGGCGAGGGTTTAATCAGCAGGTCATTTCCTGCATTAAGAAAAACTCACAACTTGGTAGGAATAGTGAAGCATCTTAGGGCAAAAGAGGCTTGGCAGAGGAGAGAGGTGGGGATGGGCAATGGTAATAGAGAGGATCTGTCCACTGGAAAATGAGGGGCTTAACTTCATCAAAGCACTGGTGAATACTGAAACATCTGGAGGCATTTACATTTCCTTAGGGCCCCTCGATATTAGTCACAAACCATTTGAGATGACATGATGTGTTCTATCTATGCTTCTTTCCTTCAGATCTCCTCTAAAGAACTTAAGCACTCACAGGGCACTTTCTGTAATTAGCAAGATACCACGTGATACCCTAAATCTGGGATGAATTTCTAAAACCAGAATCTGATGACACATCAATAATATCATGTTTTGTTTTTGTTTTTGTTTTTGTTTTCATTTAGTCAACCTCTCAGCTAACTCAGGCAAGAAGGATGAAAAAATTCAGTGTGTCTCTAGCTGGACATCAGCTCCTCCTGTCATTTTCTACCCTGAACACAAACTCTCTTGGACAATGTAGGAATTCAGACAACTCTAAATAAAACTATTATTTCAGGGAAGTTTAGAATCAGAGCTTTGTAGACAGGAAGAGAGCTTGCTAGCCATCCAGTTCAATTTCCTCTTTCAAATGAGAGCTCTGAAGCTCTGGGAGTTAATGTGACAGATTGGGGACCATGGCCTCTTTTTCCCAATGCCCAGTTGCATGGAATTTCCTCATCTATAGTAATCATATGTGCAGATTTTCCAGGAGAATTTTGATTTCTGAAAATGTTTGTTCCCATCATTGTTTTAAGAGGATTTGTACCTGTTAGTTTCTAGACCCTGAATTTGGGGTCAAACAATGTGGTCACAATTATTGTACCATAATTTGTCTAACAGATAACTAGTTCTCATTCTCCTGTAGCTACCCATCCAGGCTTGTGGCTTCTATTGTCACGTATGTTTGGGTGATTCCCAAATCAAGGAAGAAACTTGGGCATTTTACATCATAAAGTAGCCTGATGGGTCATTTATAGCCAATTCCTCAATCTTACTTGAGTCTCCAAGAGGCCAAATCATGACCAAAATCAAACAGCTGGCAAGAGATAGAATCAGAATATAACCTAGTCCTCCAACAACTATTACCAAAGTACAAAGAAGTTGATTAACATGCTTGCTAGTTCATCATCATGATGGACATAAATATTGCAAGAACCTCAGAAGATGCATTACAAATATATTCACACAAAACAATGGTGATGATTAAAAACTTTGGCTGTGTCCCCATTGAGAGGCTGTAGGCTCTCATTTCCTTACTGGAACAATATTTATTGGCCTATATCATCATGAAAAATGATTGCCCTGAACACCTACCTGCAGAAACAACCATGAAAACATTTTCCAAGATTTATGTAATAAAAGGAACACCCTGAACAAAACACAAATACCTGGTCTACATTTTATTAGCACTTAAAATTCAATTATCACTTCACACCAGAAGTGAAAGCAGTGACATTGTCAGGCTCTCAGCAATAAACCTACACAATTCCAGTTCTTTGGTTACTCAGAGTACCTCCTCAAGCTGCCAGAGGCCAGCACATCACTTTGGGAAAACAATTGTTCTAAATGATTAAGAAGGCAAACGTAATTTGTTCTGCATGAATCTGTGCCATTAAAGAAAAGTATTGTTTAAGAGACACATGGGTTTATAAATTAGTGGGTGTCGAGCAATGGAAGGGCATGGGACTAACATCATATTGCCTTCCTTCCAGAGGATGTGCTAGTAACTGATATTTTTATCTACTCATACAATATAGCTGAATCAATACAGAAACCTTTTTGCTGAGCTCCCCAACCCACAACTCGTGCCCTTCAAAATCCATCACTACATTCCTTTGCCAGACATGTATGCATGAAACATTGATCATTCCAGCCGCTGCTCAAAATCTTCAATGACCAGAGGAAAACCAGAGCTAGGTCATGCCATTTGGATCTTCCCATGGCAAGATTTCTTACATTGATGGTTTGGGCGATGACCTATGACCCAATGTCACAAGAAGACCGAAAACACATTGGAAGGTATTTTCCTAGTGTAGCCAAAAAAAGCCATATGGGTTACAGGTGGATCAACTGTATGCTTGCTTTCTTGGTAAATCCCAGTTTGTGCCTATTAACACAGCTAATAGCATCTTTACCAGCTCTCAACTATGTCCTAGTTTGGATGATAAATGTTACGAGAATCCTAGTTATAAGTATTACAATGCCACATGCCTTCCACCAACATCAACATTTTTTTTTAAGATTATTTATTTATTTATTTATTAGAGAGAGAGAGCTCAGGCAGACAGAGTGGTAGACGGAGGCAGAGAGAGAAGCAGGCTCCCTGCCAAGCAAGGAGCCCGAAGTGGGACTCGATCCCAGGATGCTGGGATCATGACCTGAGCCTAAGGCAGCTGCTTAACCAACTGAGCCACCCAGGCGTCCCAACATCAACATTTTTAAAGTAGGCTCCATGCCAAGTGTAGAGCCCAGTGCGGGACCTCGTATTCACAACCCTGAGATCAAGACCTGAGCTCACACCAAGAGTCAGACATTCAACTGAAACACCCAGGTGCTCCACATCACCATTTTTTTTTTTTTAACCAGAAGTTATAGACACCACAAGGAAGCCCTCAGTACAACTTATCAGTCATCCGATCTCTTCTTCCAGCCACACTATCACCCGCACAAGAGCGAGGAAGAACATCACTAGGATTGACGGGATATATCATTTAGGTGATACAAACTGTATCGCCTGTCCTGAGGTTGTTTCCCACCTTTTCCTTGGGTACCCTGGGTATCTTGTGATTATCCATCTGAAACCACAGAAGGATTCAGGCTTTACCAGATCTCCTGATGCTTGGCTGCCTCCTGCATGCCCAGCATCTCCGAGTCAACTACTAATACCCAGAATTATGCTAGTCCCATGTATTCGCCAGGGGAGAGGTACATGTTTTCCTCCAGGATACCCTGGCTAAGAGATTTTTCTTTAATTATAGGTTAAAAGGTGTCACCTTGCTTAATCCTGAAGTAGTTAAACTCCAAGTCCTTGATGTTTCAGTGGAAGACCCCAAACCCAGTCCCTATGCATTCCTACTGAAGTTCCTCTAGCAACAAAGGAGTTTCAAAAGTAATTTTTCCCTGTTTTGAAAATGTTTTATAAATCACACATCTATTAACATCTTGTGTATTCCCTTCCAGAATCTTTGTCATGTGTATATTTCCAGTCTGAATTATAGTATACATACAATTTTCTATCATGCTTTGATCAAAACCACTCTTTCAAGTTGTTACATAGAATTACCAATTATAATTATAGACACTTCACAGCATTTTTTTGAGTTGATACATTACAATTTAAAGATTTCCCTGGTTTTAATTTTTTCCCCTTTTTCTACTAGTACAAGGCATTTTGCTAACACGGGAAATAGTAAAGTTAACAAAATAAATGCTTTTATGAAGTAAAAAATTGGGGACTCTGTGAAAACTAAATGTGAATTCTTGTCATATTTTTTAATACCTCTGGTATTCTCTTCATGCGTTAGTCACACACTTGAAAATAAAGAGGATGAGAAAGAGAGGAAGAGAAAACAAAAGAGGCAGAAAAAGAAAGAGGGGAAGGGGGAAGAAGAACGACAGCGGGGAGAAGGGGAAGGAAAGGACTTATAATTACAAGGATAAATTGAGGGTCTTCTGTTCTGACATTTGCTTCATGTAAATGATGGAAATACCATACCAATTCATTTGAATACATGTCAAGTCTCTCCATGAATTATAATAAATGTCAGCATCATTCTAATATTTAAAAACAAAAGCTATCTATAATTCAGACATGACCCTTTCCCTATCGTCTACTCCATCATGTATAATATCCATTGCCTGGCCTTTAAGGCCTTATACACTCTAGCTCACCACAACCAAACCAATTTTTCTCCACGCAAATCTCATCTCTAGTCAGGACTCCTTACTGGAAAACACAGAGACCTGCAGCTTCAGTCAGGGAGGAGTAGCTTGGGTCAGAATATACAGCTGAGAATTTTAACCTTTAGACAAATTTTTAAGAAAAACTATTTGAAGGCACTGGAGAATAACTAAAAAGTATGTATAAATTGGAGGATAGTACCCTTGGTGGGGGAGAGGAGAAGAATTGAACTGGGTACCATCACTTATAAAGCTTTTTTTTTTAAAAGATGTTATTTATTTATTTGATAGAGAGCGAGCGAGCGAGCATGGGGCAGGGGAAGCAGAGGGAGAAACAGACTCCCTGCTGAGTAGGGAGACCGACAGGGGGCTCAATCTCAGAACCCTGGGATCATGACCTGAGCCAAAGGCAGCTGCTTAACTCACTGAGCCACCCAAGCACCCCTGTAGCTTTTCTCTTAAGAAGATTCCCCAGTCCAAGGGATGCTAGACAGCTAAATTCAAGCAAAACTCAAGTCTTACTGGCTTAGAATGGGGACAAAGTTCAGGACCTCTAGAGCAGCTGGAGATTAAGAAAGGAAATCCAGAAATGAAGGAGCCAAAAGAAGGAACCCCCAAATCTGATATATAAACCTCCCTCAAATCTTTGACTGAGTGTGGACTACAACTGCTTAAGGAAGACTGCAAGGAACCCAAAAGAAAACAATAGTTGCAAGGCTGAGAGGAATGAGCTGAAATGTTTGAAGCTGAGTAGTGTAGAGCAGGAGGAGTTTGAAGTTTAAGTGTTTCCCAGTTAGATGGTTTTGCTAAACATCTTGCGTTTTCCACTGAAACCTCAGAAGGACATATTTTAGGATTAAAGTTTATGTCTCTGAATTAAAGTCTTCATTCATTCTATTTATACTAAGAGCAAAATCAAACAGAACCCCCCCCTTAATAAAACCACACCTCCGTAAGTTCAAGAGGATCAGTCAGTAACTTAACTGGCTGGAAGAAGGGAAATCAATAGTCTTCAGTGTAAGATAAAAGAATCCAGAGATTTTACAATGGATTACTTATAATGTCCAGTATACAGTAAGCAGTAGACATGAAAACAGGAAAATGTGGCCCATCATCGAAAGAAAAGACAGTCTAGAAATTAACCCCAAGGTGACTTGAAGTTTAGAATTAGCAGACAAACTGTAAAGCAGCTATTTGAAGTATATTCAAAGATTTAAGGGGACCTAGGTGGTTCAGTTGGTTAAGTGCCTGCCTTTCCTCTCAGGTCATGATCCCAGGGTCCAGAGACCAAGCCCTGATTAGGGCTTCCTGTTTAGTGGGGAATCTGCCTGTCCTTTTCCCTCTTCTACTCCTCCTACTCATGCTTTCTCTCAAATAAATAAAATCTTTTTAAAAAAGATTTAAAGGAAAAATTTGTCGGAACGACTATAACAGTTAAAGAATATCAACAGAGAAATAGAAAAAAAAATTTTTTTAAAGATTTTATTTATTTGTTTGTTAGAGAGAGAGCGAGCACAGGCAGACAAAGTGGCAGGCAGAGGCAGAGGGAGAAGCAGGCTCCAGGCAAGGAGCCCGATGTGGGACTCGATCCCAGGACGCTGGGATCGTGACCTGAGCCAAAGGCAGCTGCTTAACCAACTGAGCCACCCAGGTGTCCCTAGAAAAAAATTTTTAAAGGAACCAAAGGGAAACCCTAGAACTAAAAAGGCACATAGCTGACACTTTATAATTCACTGAAAGTGTTTAACAACAGATTGGAAACTACAAAAGAAAGAGTCAGTGAACTTAAATCATAATAAATGATTCAATATGAAGAACAGAGAGAATTAAGATTCAAAAGATAAGCAGATCTTCAGTGACCTGCGGGGCATTATTAAGCTCTATAATACATATAACTGGAGTCCCAGTAGTACAGGAAAAAAAAAATGTGGAGAAAAAAATATGTGAAGAAATAATCACTGAAAGTTTCCAAAATATGATGAAAAAGATTTACTGTCCTGAGAGCTCATTGAATTTCAAGCAGATTAGTTAACAAAAAATAAAAACAAAAAAACACCACCAACAACAAAAACTCACACATCTGGAAACATCGTAGCCCAATTGCTGGAAACCAAAAGTAAAAAGACAATCATAACAGCATTATGAAGGGGGAAAGAAGACATGTTAGATACAAGAAAACAACAATAAAAATGAAAAAAAAATTTTTTAAAAGACTTTATTTATTTATTTGAGAGACAGAGATCACAAGTAGGCAGAGAGGCAGGCAGAGAGAGAGGGGGAAGCAGGCTCCCTGCCAAGCAGAGCCCAAAATGGGGCTCGATCCCAGGAACCTGGGATCATGACCCGAGCCGAAAGCAGAGGCTTTATCCCACTGAGCCACCCAGGAGTCCTAAAAATGAAATTTAAGCTCTTTTCAGTCTCAGTCGAGATCAGGAAACAATAGAGGTGGTTTTTTTTTAGAGTATTTTCTTTTTAACTGCAGAATTAGTGAAGGGGGTAATCTACCAACCTAGAATTCTCTATCAAGTGAAAATATTCTTCTGGTATTTCATGATACTTAGAAGAGGATATAATATTCATCACAAGAAATACTAAATTATAAGAAATGGTAAAGGAAATTCTTTGGACTGAAGAGAAATGAAAGCAAGTATAAATCCAGATTGACAGAAATGAATGAAGAGCACCAAGAATGATAAATATGGGCACAATTATAAAGAATCACATCCTCTCTTAATTTTCTGGAGGGAATCTTAGAACTTTTTCTTATGTGGGTGCACAATTTAACAGTTTATCATGAAGTTTAATACACATCTAGTCTATAAACCTGCAACCCCTTATCTAGGTATTTACCTATGAATAATGAAAATATATGTCCCCCCAAAACTCAATTGTTCATTATTCATAACTCATAACAGCTGAAAAGTGGAAGTGATCCAAATCTCCATCAACCAGAAAACAGATAAAATCATGGCATAGTCCATAAAGTCTGTCCTATTATTTTCCATTATTAGCAATGAGCTTGGTCTTAGAGGTCATGCAGCAAGGCCATATGGCCAAGAAGTGTCCAGTAAGTAAACTGAAACCCAGAGACACCTGATCTGGGCCCTGAGCTCTTAACCACTACACTATTCTTCTAATAGGGAGAAAGAGTGTAAGACTAAGTCATTTCACACAGGAAGATATGTAGCAAGTCACAGACAAGAGTGCACAGAGCAGTAGCATGAAATAATTGATTAGGAAGTTGAGAACAAAGGATCTTAAAGACCAGACTCAAATTTTTGGAATTTTTCCTCCATGTCCTAAGTATACTCTGACTGGAAGCTCTTCTCTGACAGCTTTTGGAAGTCAGTGAATCATTTTCTAAAACATTCTTAATTACTATAGTTAGGAAACTTAGAATAATGCAGCTATTCAACTATCTGTGGGAGAGCACTCTATGTCCCTCCTCCTCCTCTTCCTCCCTCCTCCTTTTTGATCACAACCCTACTTGTTGCATGGTTAAGGGAAACAAAAAAGGCCTCTCTGTGACCAGTCTCTGCTCTGATGAATTGTGATTGGTCCAGGTCATCAAGTTTTGTGATCAAAACATCAGTAGTCCTATCATCTACATACCATCAAGAGAGGTTTAAGTAAATGAGAGACACTCATCATTTGGAAAACAAACTCATCTCTACTTTGTAAAGCACCCTCAAGGCTAACTCAATTCTCCCTCATCCTCAGCCCCTCTGAATTTCACTTGATCTAGCCCCCACCACACTACCAAGAGATGAGAAAATGTTCTCATCTAAATCTATGAGATTTAGATAGAGATCATGAGAGATGATCTCATCTCATCATCTCATCTAAAGGGTGTCTACCCCTTCCCTGGAGATAGTGGAACAATGGCTAACCATTACTCTAGTTTTATTTCCCCATTTGAAGGTTTACAATGGAGTTCAACTATGAAAGAGAGACAAATTATTCTAAAGTTAAGT
>ML106461.1:0-12937 GCA_003697995.1 Taxidea taxus jeffersonii
TATACATAGCACGTGTTTCTGCATCCAAGTTAAACCTGTGTTCAGACACACATGATTTCACTAAAAGTCTCAAGTAATTTAAAACTTGAATAACTCAGAATACACAAATGATAGAGGCAAATTGTAAACAATATATTTACGCATCTAACCCATATCCTCTAAGAGAATGTAAGGATAATCATGAAAGCAATTTATGAAGTCATTCAAGCAGAGCCGGAAAATGAAAGTTGGAAGATCAGATTGGACAATGCCTTGTGACAGGTGGAAGGGGGCCAGGCAAGAGGAAATGCACTGTGTTATTTTAGGAACATGACCCTTGCATGGTATTCATAACTCACATTTTCTCATCACTTATAATAAATACAAAGTTTAAAGTAAATGCAAGGTTTTATGAAGGAAGACCTGATCTCACCAAATAAACAAGAACAGATATATCTGTGTGCATGCATTTTCCCCTTTTCTCCCCTCCTTCTGTGCCATCAGAATAGGAAATGCTGTCTGGGATAAGAGGCAGTTTGAAGGTCATCTACAATATAGTCAACTTGCCTTGGATTTTAATTTATGTGTTTTTTAAATGTGGACAGCATCCAGATGGTAAGTTTTCCAACGGAGATGGATAAATTAATAAATAAATAACCCAGGCATCTCTTCAGAGGACATGCTGCTATTCTGACTTGTTCATAAATAATACTCATCATTTTAGCAGTTTTTAAGGGTGTGCTAGGAATAGGCATGGTAGCTAGGACACCCCTGGTCACCTTTAGATAATGAGCCCGCCTTTCAACAATAGATACCTTTCTCTTCTGTTCTAGGAGACAAATTTGAAGCATGTGAAAATGGAAGAATGAAGTAATAAGTAGGGTCCCCAGATAAACTTGAACTCAGACCTGCGTCAGTCATGCTGGCTAGCTGTGTCTAGATGATACACAGAGAGTTCCTGCAAGACCATTGCTCGAGATGTGATGCTGACCCGGAGGCACACAGTCTTTCAGAGGCAAAAATGAAAAAGCCCTTAGGGTGCAAGAAAAGGGACATTTTAGGGACTCTGCAGGCCCCTTTTCTCTGGAAACATCCACACAGAGAATGACAGGACAGGCCCAGGCCTACCATCTTGTTCTCATTCCACAGGCATAGCCAACTGGACCAGGCCTGTACTGCTGGAGCCAACTTGACCAATCAGTTTATCTTTCCTGGGTCTTTGGTCTTAGGCCCAAGGGACTGTCAGAATGAATCCAAAATCCACGAACTCAAGAAGGCTCAGGAACCCATTATGTAACACAATAACTGAGAGAATCTATTTACATCAGAAGATACAAAGGAAGAAACCAGGAAGACAAACAGAAATGGAGTATGAAAAATAAATGAATGAATGAATGAATGAATTCTGTCCACTTTCTAGCTCCTTTCTTGCCACAGTGGTACTCTTGCATTCCATGAGACGAGCCTATATATTTATGATAAACTGTTCTTTTGTGTTTAAGCTGACCTGAGTGGATTTCTGTTCCGTGCAACCCATGAATGCAAACAAAGCCACAGCATATGACAACTTCCTGATTTCAAATTTGGACATGACTTTCTTTTTTGACGGTGACCAGGCAACATCACATAATATGGCGGCAGGTTTGACTACAAACAGTAAGGTCTGTGCATATTTGGAAATGCAATCATAATACCTCAGCACTCCTGGTCCTCTGTTTGAACTAAATAATTTTCTTCTGACTGAATTAACAACAGGATTTAACGAAACCACATATTTCATAATGTGGTTGATCATGCATTTCAGTTTTGTTTGGAATCAGAATCACTTCTCTCCTAGAATATGACAGATTAAACTATTAAAAATGTATAGGCAGTAATTAGTGTATCACTGCCAGAAACACAAGAATATTTTCCAGTATAATGCGGATGTCACCAGAAAAAGATCACTTTGAAAGAACTCTTATATTAAAAAAAAATGCCTATCTTTCAGCAGGATATTAAAAGAGTATCGTTAAAAGTGGTTCTCCTTTCTAGGGAGGACTCCTTTTCTCCCCTTCAGAACAAAGAACCAGGCAGATTCTGACTTCCAGTAAGGCACTGACTTATCCTTTCAGTAATTAATGGGTGCTTTGATACTAAGGAATCCTAAAGAACATTTTTCAAGCCTTAAATGCAGGCTGAGCTGATTCACACATAGCACATCTAAAAAGATCTGGGGAATAAATAATCACGAGTTGCAAACACTTGCCCGGAGCATTTGGGCACCAACCAGATTTCCAACAAGGGATGTGATTTTTTATTATAACAAGGAAAATTACTTACTGAAACACAAAAGTGTGCCTCTCTTCTAACCCCTGGCCTTGTCCTGTAGACATACACACACACATTACCCGGGCGTTCATTTAGCAAATCCTTAAAAAAAAAAAAAGGAAATGTGACATTGGCTGTGGGGCACATTTTGTTGACAGATTTGGAAATCTGCGCTCACAAAGAAAGTTTATTTCTTTGGCTAGGTCTCTGACTATGTTAAAATCAGACTAAGCTAGCCTACAGGTAAATTTTTGTCAGTTGCTTGGCTTAAAATATGAATTGGCACTTGAAAATATTTGGAGACATTAGATTTAGCACGGTAGAGCGGCTTTTTCAGGTAAGGAACAAATTAGTTTTAAGCAGGCATTTGCTTTCAGCAAGGATCCTGAACATCTAAGACTGTTGAATGGATGTCCGAGGAGCTGATTTACTAGGACACAAGCCCATTGGGTGAAAACTGCCCCTCCTAGGAGCTGGGGTGGGGGAGGCCGGAGGTAGGAGGGAGGGGGGTGGCCAGGAGCAGGACAGCTGTGGCTCTAAGGTGAGGTCAGTCACCTTCTCCAACCAGGATCAGAATAAAGTACAGGCAGTGAAAGCCAGCTTAAGAGACCGCTCTGGGAACAATCAGGGCCCCTGATGGGATACAGACAGAGGTCCTCACCCTCACAATGCTCTTCAGAGCTGGGTCTGCCCAGAAGGCAGGTCTTTTCTGCTCTATTAATTAGTGATTGTTTAAAATCTTTTGCAGAAAACCCATTTGAGTTTTTTTTTTTTTTTTTTTTAAGAAAACCCACTTTGGATTAATACAATGAGCACCACCCCCAATTTACCCTATTAAATAGCTCCTGGGTAGGGGGGTGGGCGGGAAACACTACGATAATAGGAAAAACAACAACAACAACAACCCCCCCCTTCTGAATTTAAATTATCCCCAAGAGAATGCAATACCTATGCTGACTCTCAGTGATGGCTTTGCACAGGATTTGTTTCGACTCAGTAGTAGTAAGAAGAGCCGATAATAGTAACAGTCATTATCATGTATTTGTCTCTATGTTGGGCATGCTGCCAAGTACCATCACCACATACTTGTTCTATTTTATACAGTAATCTTCTATGTACTTCCATTTCCTTTTTTTTAGATGAGAAAAAGGAGACTTGCAGAAGTCAAGTTATGTGCCCAGGTTACGCTGGCAGGAGCCAAGGAGTTGCTATTCAAACCCGGGTCCACGTCCAAGTTCAAATCTTTGGAGCTTATTGACATTGTTCTTTGTGTCTCTGAGGTGAGCACAAAGGGTGTGCCAGTGGAAACCATAACTCTACCGAGTGACAGAAAAGATACCTGCAAGATAAGGACTTGTCTAGGAAGTAAAATGCATGGGTAAGCAGTTAATGTGAAAAAAAAAACATTTAATGTCAAAAATGACACGTTTTCAATCTTTTAAGTATGAGGTTTCCAAAACCTCCGTATCCAAGAAGGACTACAGCTAATCAAAGGCGAACGTTTAACACAGTCATCATCAAACACTTGTATGTGATAAAAGCTGCTTCAGCCTAACGGATCAATTCCATTATGGCTATTTATGCAACGACGCTAGTAAATCCATGAGAAATAAACTGGCCTCACTTACACCATTGATTACCGAGCCTTAAGACAGATAGCATTGCATTCTTTAATGCATGGGTTGCAAAATCATTTTTTTCTTTAATAACATGTCCTATTGAAAAAGAAATCATTTAAGCATCATGACAATACTGCATTGCAATTCCTTTTAACCTTTCCGAAAAACCTGTGATTATAAATATATCAGTAATATATGAGAATGAATATAAAAATGGTTTTGCCTTTTAAAAACCAATCCTTAAGGAAGACAATGCTTGAGGTTTTCGCTTATAACTCGGATAAAAATTAATTAGGTTATCACCAAAGATTCTACAGAGCCTAATCCAACTATTCTTTTTCTAATCAGATTGGTTTTATTGTGCCTTTAAGCTAAAACACTGGTAATTTTTACATTGTTCAAAAGAGGCTTGTTCTGAAACTTGATTTTTAAGGATGAGTAGATACTAAAGGGAAAAAACATTAGAATAATTGAGGTCTTATGAAAGGAATTCAAAGGGGAAAGAAATTACCCCAGAATGGTTATATTTTACATTTGTCAGGAAAACAAAAATCTGGGCTCCCTTTTGAAGTCCTAGTAACTTAAAACCAGGTCATCTCAATTCAAATGTAATAGAGGAAAATTTGGTTACTGTAATATAGGAAAAATAGTCCTCAAAAGAACTAGAAAAAAGTGGTTTTCCATCATAATGAATTGAGAAGTCCTAAAAAATAATTGCAGGTAGAAGCACACATACACACCTCACACAGTGAGAGCACTTCCCGGTGCTTCTGCCAGGGTCATACGACTAAACTCTCAAAGGCCTAAGCAAAAACGTGAAGCAAAGTTCCCCATGATGACATTAGTGCATCTGCACCAGAATATGTGTGTTACTATATATATGCATTCAGACCTATAATTTTTTTTTAACAATACACTCTTCTCTTAAACGCAGAGGTGGATAGTGACAGCTAAGACATATTAAAAATTTTTACTGCTGCATCCCACTCTCTGTTACAGCATCTAACTCTGGCTTCACTGCCCACATACAAAATCCTTCTGGTCTAACTCCCAGCCTCTTACATAAACATCTCCTGCCTAACTGGGGTCACCAGCATGACTTTCACACTCCAGGAAGATCACACTTGATCTAATAAACAACGAGAAAGTGCTCTAAGGGTAGGTCTTCATGACAAAGGTAGTAATCCACTCTTCAAGACTGATAATACTGAAAACGTGGTAAGTAATGGATACTGGCAAATAGGAAAATCTCCTGTCAAAAACAAAAAACAAAAGAAACAAAAACAAAACCCACCCACCCACCCAACAAACAAACAAACAAACAAGAAACCCACAAAGCAAAGCCTAACTCAGGTTCCTAAGCACAGTAATAAGAATTCAAGTCTAAAGCATTTACCAGACATACTGAGTTTAAATTCATTCACTAATTGATCAACTTCTTTCAGATAATGCAGTAGGGGTTCAAGACAACTTGCCTCCAAAAACATTTACTTTCTTTCTTCAAATATCTGCTTGCTATAAAGGTAGCAAGCAGTGAAATGCTGAAAAGATTCCAGAGAAGTGGGTAAAGTGGAAAATCCACACACAGCTAATGAAAGTCAGTTCAACTCTGATTTAAGTCTATGTCCCATTCTATCTGCTGAAATGCAGGTGGGGCAGGCTACCTCAGTCTGATGGAATGGGAAATCAAAAGCTGTCCACGACAGTAATAGAGCCGAATGCTCTTTTGAAGTTGCCTGGCATTCCACAAGGTGTATGTCCTATAACTTTCTTCTAACAAACATACCACAAAGATAAAGTAGTGGACATTATAGCTATTGCCAAAACAAATTACATCATGGAAAGATGGAGACATGGGGGATCGGTAACAGTGTCTTTAAAAAAATCTTTTTTAGGGGCGCCTGGGTGGCTCAGTGGTTAAAGCCTCTGCCTTCGGCTCAGGTCATGATCCCAGGGTCCTAGTATGGAGCCTCACATCGGGCTCTCTGCTCAGAGAGCCTGCTTCCTCCTTTCTCTGCCTGCCTCTCTGCCTGCTTGTGATCTCTGTCTGTCAAATAAATAAATTTAAAAAAAATCTTTTTTAAAGACTTTATTTATTTGCTACAGAGAGAGCACAAGAGAGTATAAGCAGGGGGAGGGGCAGCAGAAGGAGAAGCAGGCTCCCTGTTGAGCAAGAAGCTCCATGCAGTGCTTGATCCCAGGATTCTGGGATCATGACCTGAGCTGAAGGCAGACCCTTAACCAACTGAGCCACCCAGACATCCCAGTCACAATGTCTTGATAGAAAAAGAAATTCATTTATTACTATCACCAGGTTCAGTTAAACCAAAGTACCAAAGCATTTGGAAAATGATGAAAGTTAATACCTAGAAAGGGTTGGTGGGTACCACTAAACAGTCTCTCTCATAACAACCTTATTTCATTTGTCTTTTCAATAATGACCACACAGACTTCTTTGCACCTCTTCATGTCTGAAAAGACAATTATGATATGTCCTAAGATAAGTTTTTCATTGAGGATTCAAGTATTCCCCAATAGGAATGAGGTTAATAACACTGTCATTGAAGAATTATTGCCCAGTTTGTAATCTTTTTTTAAAGACTTATTTATTTATTTGAGAGAGAGAGAGAGCCCATGTATGTTGGGGGGAGGGCCAGAGGGAGAAAAAAATCTCAAGGAGACTCCAAGCTGAGCGAGGAGCCCAACATGGTGCTCGATCTCACAACCCTGAGAGATCACGACCTGAGCCAAAAGCAAGAGTGAGATGCTTAAGAGAGATTGTGCCACACAGGTGCCTACATTGTCTTATAAACTTGTCTGTATTTTTCGATAAAGCTTACATTTACTCAGGTTCTAATATGTTCTAAAACACAATAACCAGTGCCTTCCTTAATGTTTACCAATGACCAGGAAAACAGATTTTAACTTCTTCATATGCAAGACTTGGCATTGCCAAAGTTGGCCCTAGGATCTCGGAACAGTCTCTCTGGGTTTCCATGTCAGTTAAAAAGGGCAGATTTTCACGCCATCTAAAATTCAGAAATTTTAGTTATTTTTTAGTAACCGTGCCTAGAAATGATTGTTTTTTGTTTACTGATTGTGTGTTTTTTGTGTATTTATCCAAGGATGATGGAGAGAGTGGGAAGTAATACATATTCAGGGGCGCCTGGGTGGCTCAGTGGGTTAAAGCCTCTGCCTTCGGCTCAGGTCAAGATCCCAGGGTCCTGGGATTGAGCCCTACATCGGGCTCTCTGCTCCGCTGGGAGCCTGCTTCCTCCTCTCTGCCTGCCTCTCTGCCTACTTGTGATCCCTGTCAAATAAATAAATAAAAATCTTAAAAAAAAAAAGAAAGTAATACATATTCAAAAACAATACTTGGAGAAATGCATTAACACAACCAGAAACATTCCAAACCAGATGGAGCCCTTACTAATAACTAAAGAAAAATGGCTGAATATGGGGTGCTTGGCTGGCTCAGTGGGAAAAGCATATGACTCTTAATCTTGGAGGAGTTGAGTTCAAACCCAACATTGGAGGTAGAGATTACTAAAAAACAAAAATGATGTTTAAAAAGAAGAAAAAACAAGAAAAAGATAACTGGCTGGAGAAATTCCATCAAGAAGATATAAAGAGAACTGGAAGAGACCAGGGTTGGGGAGGAGGTCTTTGGCTAAAATTTCCAAATGGCTGCACACTGGGAAAATGTACATTTATATTAGTAGCACTAGTGGACAGCTGAGGTGAATGTCATTGTAAATGACTTTGATCAGTTCCATCTTTAGTATAGGAAAGTTCTGGTTTCCTGATGGAATATGAAGGTAAAAACCTTAACACCTGCTTGTTAATATATTCATATCTGAGACTGACTCAGGGTTGTGTGTAAATATAACACGGAGGTATAATTTACTAAATAGAAAACAGGCATTGTTACTGTTTTTTTTTCTGTTTTATTAAACTATTAAGAAAAGGTAATTTAACCACAAATGTGTAGCAGCAAAGTTAAGCTGCAGTCTTTTGAGGTCAAATTTAATTAATTAGTGGAGTATCTTCCCAAGTAATGAGATTGTTTTGTTTTGAATTTACTTATCATACTATTTTAATAAACATACAATAAGGCTGAAGAACAGTCTTTAAAAAAAGAAAAAGAACAGCCAAGAAAAATAAGAGGCTTCAGATAAACAATATATCACCAAGCAATCAATTGCCTATTTTTATGAACAAAAATAATAGCTTTTATTTCTGCAGAAATGTTAATTCCACAGAAAAGCTACTTATAGCTTGTGTGCAAAATGCCTTTGCAACGCTAGTGCCACTAGGTTTGTTATCTTAAGCAATTGCTGGGGTGAATTTCAAACCCAAAAAGTGTATCATCTTAGCTCTTAGCAAATCAATTTACTAATCCACCGAAGACTCTATCAGACCCAAAGCCAATCTTTCTACCTATCACCAAAAACCAGGGTTCCATCCCCATTCATAAGATCATTAGACACATCAAATAAATTGAAGGCCCTATTCAAATCCCAGCTCTCTGCCAGTTTTCATCTCCACCTCCATCGTTCACACTGTAAGCTACTTAAATTGAACAAAGCCCGTTGGGTAAGACCTTCTGAACTTTCCACCCTCTCCTGAGACAACAGAAGGTGATAAGCATTGTGCCTGCCAGTGAATATGTCAAAACAAAATGCCTATCAATACTGGTTCTGGTGTGCCAGTGGCTGGCCCTGGGACCAGATCTCACTAAAAGATAGAACATTTTATGAGCTAGTTTTTGTGAACCTGAGCTGGAAGGCTCCTTATATGTCTAAATTAACTAAGACAGAGAGTAGTGGATGCATTCCTTTATTTTACAAGAAACTGAAATAGGTCACCTGCAAAGTACAAGGTTCTGTGCTAGGCAGTGAGGAAATTAACAAGACAGTGATGGTCCACGCCCATTGATGCTGGTAGAATACACATGTCAGCCTTCACTGGGAGCCTTCAGGACTCTAGAAAATTTATGAAACTAGTAATGAGGTTATGAATAAAATTTTATGTAAACTTTATATATTCTGTACATTAGAAAGTAGAAGACAAATTAGTCTTAAATATACGACTTAAAAATCTGTTCCTGTCTCTCCAGATTCTTTACTGTTTTGGAGGGGGATTCAGGGGAGCACAGAATACAATACCAGAGTCTAAATGAAGCCCTAGATCTAAGAAAAAAAAAAAAGGAAAAGGAAAGAAAGGAAAAGACATCTAAATTTCAGAAAGTTTATTAGCCCCATATTAGGAACTTACATCCTGGTGGGGGAAAGTAATTATTACAGTTTCAAAATTAGTATAGAAAGCCACCAAATTATATTATCATATAATACCATACTGACGTTGTATAGCATGTTGAATTTTTTTTTTTTTTTGAGATGGAGGGGTGGGGGAAGGGCAGAGGGGAAGGGAGAGAGAGAATCTTAAGCAGATTTCCTGCCTAGTGCGAACCCAGTGTGGGGCTGGATCTCAAGACCCTGAGATCATGACCTGAGCTGAAATCAAGAGTGAGACACATAAATGACTGAGCCACCCAGGCATTCTTACTGAACATTCTTACTGAATGGTAATGAAGGTAAAAGGCAGACACAGTGACCTGTAGCACAATAAACTTTAGCTCTGAGAGTAAACACCCTGGATATGAAACCCTAATCGATCACCAGTTCTAGCCCACCAGTAAATTGTGAAAGCCAAGATAGTATATTTTACATAAAGGATGTAGTATGCAGATGAATACAAATGGAGATTTCCAGCTTGTTTTGAAAAAAGCTGGAAATTCTGCCTAATATTGGCTTATATTCCCAAAGGTCAACAATCTAAAAAGCATTTTAGATAATTCCTACCTTTCACCTCATGTCATATGGCTGGTCCCCAGAGAACCTCAGTTTATCCCAAATGCATACATGGTCTATAGAGCTGTGACAGTTATAACAGGGAAAAATGGAAACAGCCCAAATGTCCACTAATGAGACATTGCTGAAATAAATTATGTCATACCTCACAGCATATAGGCAAAAATTTATCAACACACTATGTGATACTCAACTACACACTTCATAAATATTATATTTTTAGGTCCTCCAAAAAAATCTCATGAAGTAGACAGTAGTATTAAATGTCAGTTTACAGATAAAGGAACAGGTTAAAGCCCAAAGTCACACAGCTCTTAAGTGTCAGTGATGAGAT
This sequence comes from Taxidea taxus jeffersonii, assembly GCA_003697995.1. Taxonomy (NCBI): domain Eukaryota; kingdom Metazoa; phylum Chordata; class Mammalia; order Carnivora; family Mustelidae; genus Taxidea; species Taxidea taxus. Next base: position 10,116 of record ML106461.1, read on the forward strand.
TCAAACTCTGGTCATCCAGCTCAGACCCTCAGTGATGCAGCATTTAGTAAAAGGGGAAAGATTTATGCGATCTGAAGAGAAACCAGAGTATAGTGATGCAGCATTTAAATATCATGATGCAGACAGCTACTTACTGACAATGGAAGACTTCCATCATCTAGTAAGTGGGGATGACCCTGCAAAAGTACAGCATACTGGCATTTCTAAAGAGGTTTATGTATTTGCAAGAGAAACATGCCGTGGGGCACCTGGATGGCTCAGTGGGTTAAAGCTTCTGCCTTCGGCTCAGATCATGATCCCAGGGTCCTAGGATTGAGCCCCGCATGAGGATCTCTGCTGAGCAGGAAGCCTGCTCCCCCTCTCTCTGCCTGCCTTTCTGCCTACTTGTGATCTCTGTCTGTCAAATAAGTAAATAAAATCTTAAAAAAAAAGAAAAAAATGTCCTTTCTTCTTAGCTCCTATGTTGTTTGAATTATTTTATAATGAACATATATTACTTTGATAATCAAAAGACTATGAAACTATTTGCAATTTGAGAAAAAAATTATTTTTTATGTTTTCATATGCTGCCTTTGTACCTGCTTCTGCTTAGAAAAAAATAAGGTCTCTGAAATGACATTAAATTACTCACTGTCTTAGTTATTTTCTTCCCTGATCTTCAAGTAACATCTGTTAATTCTGAAAAATTTGTAGAATGCGGCAAGGTTCAAGTAAGAAAATAAGATTTTGTTTTTGAAGGAATGAAGAATCTTTCAAAATATGGAAAATAGGGCACCTGGGTGGCTCAGTGGGTTAAGCCTCTGCCTTCAACTCAGGCCATGATCTCAGGGTCCTGAGATTGAGCCCTGCATTGGGCTCTCTGCTCAGCAGGGAGCCTGTTTCCCTTCCTCTCTCTCTGCCTGCCTCTCTGCCTACTTGTGATCTCTCTCTCTGTCAAATAAATAAATAAAATATTTAAAAATATGGAAAATATTCATAACATGTGAAGTGATGAACAGGCTATGATTCATTTCAATACTGACTATAGCTTTATCTCCCACCTCCTCCATCCTCTGCCAAACATTGAAAGGAAATTGTTCAACATGGTAACATGGATCATTCTGTGATCACTTGAACATAGCATCTAATCACAGAACACAAAACTCCTTAAAATTCAGTGTTAGGCTTGAGATTTCGTTCACAATGACTCTCTTAGCTTAATTTTTGCATCTGAGAAGAGATTTTGGTTCCTAACCGCTGATTTTATGGAAAGATGTTTCTAATACATGACGATTAAATGATGCCATGTTTATAGACGTCTCTAAGTAGACACAGTGGGTACCCTTTGAAGAGCTACCTATCCTTATTATCCCAGGAGTCGATTTGATAGAAGAACTATCAAAATGGGGGAACATCTTCTCCTTCTCCACACCTAATGCAGGAGGTTCCCAGAGGGACTAGGGGAATATGATTTTGAAAATTTCTTCTGAATTATGTGGCCAGGGTGCTATGCCCCAGCTGTAACCAGTTTCTTCAGTAGAATCTGTTTCTATAGGTCCTGGTTCCACTTTGTGCCCCCAAAGACTAAGGGGACTTCTTCTTCCACGAGAACCCCTTTCAAAATATCGAGACCCACTATCGCACTCTATCTATACACCATGGTTGGTGTTAATCATCTGTTCTCCAGATGAAGCAGGCTCGAGTACCAGCATCAATCAATCCAATGTGTCTTCAAGATCTGAAGCTTCCTCTCCACAGTCCACACCCTCATTTACACAGTATCTGGGGCCTCCTTCTTCCCTGGTTAGTGTCTCATCCAGCCCACTGTGTCCCCTCAGAGTCTACTTCCCACCCAAATGAGAAGTAGATCTGATGAGTTTTATTAATGTGTTCAACAGAGATAAAACTCATATATTTTGTTCTTTCCCTTGTGTTAGCATTTGAAGAGGCAACAATACCTTAACACAAATGCGGGAACTTCAGGCACATTTGCCACTGACTTAGCCTCAAGCATTTAAAAAGACTGGTCTATAGGAAAGAGGGGGCCACTTCCCAGAGACTACATATCATCTATTATTTGACTCCAAGCCCAATTATTGCATAAATCATCAGATTCTAGCAAACACTGCAACTCTGAGCACAGTGGAGAGTATGGTGTTCAAGTGAAGAGTATAGAACATTTTATCTGAATGTGGAAAAGCGGACTGATAATGAGTGTTTTTGTTTTGTTTTGTTTCCATTCACCAGTAATAAGGAATGAGTGAGAATTACATAAATTTGATTTTAGAAAAAATTTTTGAATGCCTGCTTGATTTTGAAGTAACTTCTGGTTAAGATCCACCCTCCTAGTAATGTCCACAATAGCCAAACTATGAAAAGAACCTAGATGTCCATCAACAGATGAATGGATAAAGAAGATATGGTGCATATATACAATGGAATACTATGCAGCCATCAAAAGAAATGAAATCTTGCCTTTTGCAATGACATGGATGGAACTAGAAGGTATTATGCTGAGTGAAATAAGTCAGTCAGAGAAAGACAATTATCATATGATCTCTCTGATATGAGAAATCTGAGAGGCAGGGTGGGGTTGTGTCAGATAGGGAGGGAAAAAATGAAACAAAATGGGACTGGGAGGGAGACAAACCATAAGAGACTCTTAATCTCACAAAACAAACTGAGAGTTGCTAGGGGGTCGGGAGGTAGGGATAGGGTGGCTGGGTGATAGACTTTGGGGAGGGTATGTGCTATGGTGAGTGCTGTGAATTGTGTAAGCCTGATGATTCACAGGCCTGTACCCCTGGGGCAAATAATACATTATATGTTTAAAAAAAAAAAAA
>ML106461.1:13337-25668 GCA_003697995.1 Taxidea taxus jeffersonii
AAAAAAAAAAAAATCCACCCTGCTGGTCTCTTAGGTGTCATGAAGTCAAGGGACTTGTTTGTCTTGTTCACTATGAAATTCCCAAGTGTTTATCACAATGCCTGGTTCTCAAGGATTACAGAGGCAGGCACTGGTCTGGGATGGGGTGAGACCAGGGCAGAGGACAGGAAACTGGCGACTTCATAAAATTTTATGTATAGGCATTAGAGAACCTTCTAGCAAATGAATCTGCAGAGAAATGCAGCACATAACTCTCAGGGCTCCTGCCTTAGCTCATGAATGAAACTGATAATCTCAATCTAAAATTCCCAAAGGCACGCCTTTTAACTCTGCTATAGTAATTGCTCATGTACATATTAACAGCTCTCAAAAACCTGGACCTCATTGACTAATTGGAACAATCTGTCTTGATATGTAGATGTAATGATTGTTAATATAAGAGCTACCCTCTGGAAGAACAGACCTTAAAAAGATCATTTTTGTGAGCTGCACGACTAACCCTCAGCCTCACAGCGTGAGGCAACAGGATGAATGTGTTTATTTGGGAGTAACTAATTTATTTGGGTCTTTCACGCCCTTAATACGAGAGGTAGTTTTAGGGGAGGATTTGCTTCCTTAAACGTCCTTTTTATGAATGAATTACAGGTTTCTCTTCTCGGGATTTAGAGCTCCTTACCCTTTAAAGCCACTGAGACAAGATGAAGATACAATATGAGAATGCTGGTTTCTTAATACGTATCACTGCTGAGTCTTTTATAGGACTGTATCCATCAGCAGCAAAGACTCGGCAGTGAACAAGACAGACAGGGCCCCCTCCCTTCCAGGAGCTGACATGCTGTGTAGGGGGGTAGAGGTGAGGGAGGCAAGTTAATAAACAAGTAAACAAATCAATAAGTAATTTCAAAAAGTGATGGATGCTACGAAGGAAATGAAGCTGGGTAATAGGAACAAAGGAGCTGAGTTAAGAGGAGAGAGCATGGGATGTCATCATGGGTAGGATTTAGAAAGGAATGAGCCACAAGAAGGGATCATAGGGTCTCCTATGATTCTAGACCCACTGAAAATGAGGTGGGGAGAAGAGGGGTGGGAGTAGGAGTCACACCTGGTAAGGCCTTGCAGGGTACAGTGGGATCTTCGGATTTATTCAACAAGTGACTGGAAACCACTGGGAGATTTTTTAAAACAAGGGAAAAACACAATGTGATTCAAGTGTTTTGAAGAATGCTGGTTACTAGATAAGGACTGGGTGGTGGGGCCAAGAGAGAGCTCTCTGGAATCTGTAGCAATGGTCAAAGGCAGACATGGGGATGGCCTGAACCAGGGTGAAAACTGTAGCAAAGACAATAAATAGATTGACTGAAGATGTGTTTCCTAATGTAAGTAGAGGATCTGGACACAATACCAGCAGCTAACACTGAGTGAGCTCTTAGCCTGTGCCTGGTCCTGCATGAAGCACTTACATCTACAAGCAAGCCTTCGAAAAGGGGCTTTGTTTTTGTTTTTAAAGACTTTTATTTATTTATTTGACAGACAGAGATCACAGAGAAGCAGGCAGAGAGAGGAGGAAGCAGGTTCCCTGCTGAGCAGAGAGCCTGACGCGGGGCTCGATCCCAGGACCCTGGGATCATGACCTGAGCCGAAGGCAGAAGCTTTAATCCACTGAGCCACCCAGGTGCCCCAAGGGGCTTTGTTTTATTACTGTTGTGTTTCATCAGTTCACTATGGGGATTCTTCTTCTTCTTCTTTTTTTTTAAAGACTTACTTATTTATTTATTTTAGAGGTGGGGAGGGGCAGAAGGACAGAATCCTGAAGCACACTCCCACCTAAGCATGGAGTCCAATGCAGGGCTCCATCCCAGGACCCAGGATACCATGACCTGAGCCAAAACCAGGAATCGGACTCTCAACCCACTGAGCCACCCAACTGCCCCGACATTCTTCTTTGGTGTACAAGAGATAGTATGTAATCAGCATGGGTCTATAATCCACATAACACTAAGAAAATTTGGGTATTACATAATCAACAATTTAAAGGAGTTTTTTTAAAAGATTTTATTTATTTATTTGACAGAGAGAGAGATCACAAGTAGGCAGAGCAGCAGGCAGAGAGAGGGGGAAGCAGGCTACCCACTGAACGGAGAGCACTATGTGGGGCTCGATCCCAGGCACCCTGAGATTATGACCCGAGCCAAAGGCAGAGGCTTAATCCACCGAGCCACCCAGGCACCCCTAAAAGAACTTTTTAAAAATGAAATGAAATGTTATAAAATATTACGGACTGGTCAATGATCCATGATTTATTATTATTATTTATTTATTTATTTGACAGAGATCACAAGTAGGCAGAGAGGCAGGCAGAGGAAGAGGGAGAAGCAGGCTCCCGGCCGAGCAGAGAGCCTGATGCGGGGCTCGATCCCAGGACCCCAAGATCACGACCTGAGCTGAAAGCAGAGGCCCAACCCACTGAGCCACCCAGGCGACCCCATCTATGATTTTTTATCCTAAAATTGGTTTTATTTTTTTAAAACAAGAAATGCAAACTTTATCACTAGGGAAAAGCATCCCTGTCTTATGTCTCTTGCTTAGCATGTCCTTCCCTCAAAATAATCCGAATTCAACCACTTCTCCATATATCCAACTCTAGCACAGGCCATCATCACCTCTCTTGAAATATCATAATCACCTTCTGACTTCAGTGTCTGCAGGTGTTTGCTATGGTCAAGTGCAGCCAGAAGGATCCTTCTAAAACGTAAGGCAGATAATGCCCACTCTCTGCTAAGGACATTCCAAAGGCTTTCCACCTCACCTGGAATAAAAGCCACAGAGCTGTCCATGGTCCCCCATGACTCATATGATCGGGACCCCAACTGTTTTGCTGACTGCACTCCTATCACTCTACCCTTTGGTTGCTTGAACCTGCAGGGCACGCTTCTGTCTCAGGGCCTTAGCACCTACTGAAATAAAAGCTGCTTGAGGCCAGGGCATTCTTTGGCCTACACAGAGAAGGCTCTATTGATCAACTGAAAAAACACTGTTGATAATTTAGAAATGAATGAAGAGTGTAAGAATGTAATTTAAACATTACATACAGAATCAAGGCATGGAAAAGAGCTCCCTACTGAACTATGTGGATGCAGGAAATTCTCCTTATCATTAGCCTCTCAGGAAATTACAAATAAAATAAAATAAATTCCATGGTCAACTGAGTTTGGGAGATTCCTGTTACATGCAAATTGAACAAGTTTCCTTGCTGGAGTATTTGTTAATAATTTTACTATGTTAGCCCATGATCAAGCTCCAAGAGAAAGGCAGAGTAAGCAGCATTTCCTAATACTTTTATTTATTTATTTATTTATTTATTAGGTATTATTTCCTAATACCTAATACACATACTTTTTGTACAGAGCATTTATTTAGACTAACTAATGCAATCCTGAAAATGTACCAGGGGCTGCTACATATGGTTCTGATGTTTACTTCACATTTACCCTGCTGATAAATAAGTATGAATAAATAAAGTGATCAGAGGTCACTTTATTTAAAGGCAGAAACAGGCTGAGAAGTGAGTGGTAGGAGGCAGTGGGATGAGTTTTCTTTCACCCCTGGCCTTCCTTGATCAGGGAATGGTAAACACCGAGGCATAGAGTAAGAAGATTCCATGAAATACTGAACTTTATAAACCAATGCAGTAAAGGTTTTAATAGGGAGATTCAGAAATCAAAGCTCTACCTAGTAACAGGTGGGATTTAGGAGTCATTTCACTATTAACCCAAATATCTTTCCTGTATTAACCCGAGTTTTAAAGCCCTGTATTCTAAGAGATCCTCAAACATTCAAGAGATGAAATTTTTATTTTTAAGTAAAATAAGGTTTTGGTGAATTTGCCCAGCCAGTCTCCCTATGTCATAGTAAATGTACCCAAAGCCATATCTATGCTCAACAGTGCCAGGCCTGCAAACAGCGAGGGAAGCTTCAGGAAGTTTCCTCTCCTTTCTATTAAAGGGTGGGGTTGGGGGGGAAATCTATGAAATTCTATCTTGGGGATTTAAAGGGGAAATAGACTTTCTTTCAATCCTGACTTCTTTCTGCTCCTTATAAATCTTCCTCACTGTTCTTTCTGAGTGGCGGTGGCATTAAAGAACTTGCTAAAGGCTTTAGATTTAAGATGGCTTGAAACCTTCCTGCTCAAATTTTGACAGGACAGGGGGAAAAAAAACAAATGCAGGGGTGGCAGTGTGGAAGCGTGTCTCTGAGCCTTATGCCCATAAACCCTCCTGACCCTGAATTTACAATCCATCTGATCTAGCCGCCGGAGGTCCCTACCACCATTGGTGCACACAGGTCTCCCTGAGCGGATTTTATTTGAGTTCCTCAGCTTGGAAATAGATTCTGAGAAAAACAGTGTTCAAAGTCCTGGGACCAAATGTTCTAAAACTAACTAAATAAATAAATAAGGGGGGAAATACTGAGAGCTCACACAGAAAAAAATGCCGGCATCACATCTAGGTGGAGAGTTGCACCACCCAGGTCAGATCACAATGCAAAGCTAAATGATATCTATTTGGTCTGGTTGGGAAGGAAAAAAATATGTGAAAATTACTACAGATTTGGCATAAAAATTCCTCCTAGAGAATTTCTGTCAGTCCTTTGGCTAGTTTATCATCTAAAGTCCATGAGTGTGGCCTGGAGCCCTCACGTCTGCATGTTTCAGGTATGGTGTGTGGCACTGAGCATTTGAAAATTGGCCAGTCTGAATTAAGATGTGTAATACACACCAGACTGCAAAGACAGTACAAAAAAAGGAATGCAAAAAAGGTTAAAAAAAAAAAAAAGGAATGAAATAGCTCAAGAATAATTGTTTATTTGATTATGTGTTGAAACAGTAATATTTTGATGTATTAGGGTAACAATAATAGATTGTTAAAATCAACTGAAACTTAATTGATTTTGTAACAATTATATACCACAAATTGCATAAAATAGAATGAATTATCCATATCAAATAAAATTACTTGTTTCTTTTTACCTCTTTCATTTGTTTTTTTAAAAGATTTATTTACTTATTTATTTTTGCACACACGTGTACATGAGAGAGAGAGAGTGAGAGCACACACAGGAGCATGAGTGGTGGCAGGGGACATAGGGAGAAGCTGACTCCCCACTGAGCAGGAAGCCCAACACGGGCATCGATCCCAGGATCCTGGGATCATGACCTGAGCCAAAGGCAGACGCCCACCCAACTGAGACACCCACGCACCCTCTTTTTACCTCTTTTAATGTGGCTGCCAAAAATTAAAAAGTACAATGAATGGCTCGATTATACTTTCTCTCAGTGTTGTTCTACGTGATTGAAAATAGACAGAAGTGGCTGATCCAGACAAAATGTGTAGCGTTTCCTACCATATCTCTAGGCAAAGAGCTGACAGCATTTCCAGTTCCCCTCACCTCTCCTCGCTGTATGTTTTACTACTGGTTCAGCTACTCTGAACATACGAAGTCCTTTGATCTTTTCTTTCCCGTCCCTGTTGTCCAATAAATAGCAGTTACGATTCCAGCAAAATTATTTCTACTGCATCAGTGATTCTAAAAACAACCTAAGGCAATGACAAGAAAAACAAGGAAATGACTTATCAAATAAAAAGAAAACTAGTAAGATTTTGTAGATACTGAAGCCTAGATTCTGAAGTCCTAATGGTAAATCTCAGCCAAGCCACTTACCTTCCCAGAAACTCAGCTGTCCCATCCTTAGGGTACCCCTCTCATAAGGCAGGTGAGAAAATTAAATGAGGTAACATCTAGAACATTCCTGACGCAGGCAATGTTTATTAAATGGTGTCTACAGTATCATCACAATCTCAACTACCAGTACCACCTTCAACACCGTCACCACCACCTCTCTGCCTTCTTTTTGGTTGTCTGAGAGTTTCCCTGGAGTCATCAAGTTTCTAGACTGAAATAATCTCCAATTTAACTGGGTTTTCTTTTCACACTGTCATCTGCTTTTCTGTGATTCTCAGTATAATCCAATCCAGTATCAGCACACCACATGTCAGCAACACACCATCAAACAGCCCCGAGCCAAGTTCACATCTAAAGAAGACTCTGGGGACGCCTGGGTGGCTCAGTTGGTTAAGCAGCTGCCTTCGGCTCAGGTCATGATCCCAACGTCCTGGGATCGAGTCCCACATCGGGCTCCTTGCTTGGCAGGGAGCCTGCTTCTCCCTCTGCCTCTGCCTGCCACTCTGTCTGCCTGTGCTTGCTCGCTCTCTCTCTAACAAATAAATAAAAATAAAATCTTAAAAAAAAAAAAAAAAGAAGACGCTGTATGATGGGCGCTGTGGGACATTATGGCGGCCAGGGGCCAAGGCTGTTTCTGCCTCGCCAAACCAGTTCCCTGGCTTCGTACAATGAGGCATTACTTCATCACTAAGCATACGCTAAGTATTAGGGCCCCTTCATATGTTCCCCTTAATTAACCCAGGACATACACATAAAAGATCAGCCAGATGGAAAACAAGTATTTCACTAGCAAAGGATGAAACATTCTGCTCTAAAATGGGATCTTTATTTCAGTAAAGTCATTGATTATATTTCAGCCAATTCCCTCACCATTTAATGGAAGTCACTACAGAGAAAAACACGACCGGCCTCACCACAAAGCAGCAAACACCAGATAGCTAGGGACAGTGTGCTTGACACCTCCAGTGTTCATTAGGAGGAAGGACAAGGGAAACAGGCAGTGCCTTTAGCATACCCACGAAGGATTCTCCAGGAACAAAGCAATTTTTCAGAGAAACTGCAATAATTCCAGGAATTTCAGTCAAGTACAAGGCAAGGTGAAAGAAACAGCATGATGTGGCAAAACTTATTTTAATAGAAAATGTCTCAATCTTCCTTTTTTTTTTTTTTGGTAGTTTTATTTATTTAAATGATCTCTACACCCAATGTGGGGCTCAAACTCACAACTCTGAGAACAAGAGTCAGATGCTCTACTGACTGAACCAGCCAGGTGTCCCTCAACTTCCTTTAATGACAGCTCTCTCTAATGACAAAGCAAGACACTACTGAGTTTGTAACAACAACTGTTTTGTGAATAAGCTGAGTTAGTTTTAGTTTTACAATTTTCAAGATAAGTAAAATCAAAGTCATTATTGGTGTCTTCTGGAAACATTTATTTGAACGGGATTCCATTCCTTTTTTTTTTTTTAAGATTTATTTATTTTAGAGAGACAGAGAGAGAGAGAGAAGGAGCAGGAGGGGCAGAGGGAGAGGGAGAGAGAATTCCAAGCAGACTTTGTGCCAAGAATGGAGCCTCATGTGGGGCTTGATCTCACAACCCCAAGACCATGACCAGAGCCAGAACCAAGAGTCAGATGCTTAACTGACTACACCACTCAGACATCCCTCCATTTCTTACAAGGAATATGGACAGAATAGAGGACAGGAGAAAGTTATCAATCTCATTTCCAAAAGAGTGATACTGCCAACTTAAACTGAGAGGGGAGTGGGACACTGGGCTTATACCAGCCTGGAAAAAACTGAGTTAAATAAAGGTAAACAGATTTCTTTAGTGGAAAACAAGCCTTTAAAACTGGCCAATATATAAAATACACCTTCAGGAAGGCGTTTTGTATCTAAATTTATTTCCAGCAGAAAAGGACGACTCCATAAAGGAGTGCCAGCCAACCTGAACATTCAGTCCATGCTCCAGAATATCAGACTACAGAAGTCAGGGATCGCTATGGGAGCTCAGCCTCTGGTAGACTGGCCCACGTCTGAGTTGTGTTGTAGCCCACCATGCTTGCACGAGTGTGGAGAGTGACTCTGAGGGAGCATGTGCCACGAGTGCAGGAGCTCACCTGGGAGCGGGAAGGCAGATGCAAGTCACTGGGAACAAAATCTAGGGGTCCAGTAGAAAGATAAGTGTCTAAGCAGAGTGTAATAAATAGAAACACTCAAAGAACCAAGATCCATTTCACAAAATGAAAGGTGTTTACATTAGCCTGACTCTAGGCAGGAAGATGGGAGCTGGGCAGACAGGAGGGAAGACAGGAGCAAGTCAAAGTAACAGGCCCAAAGATGTGGATACTGAAAACAACTGCAGGCTTAAGCAGAATGTTAAAATGGGAAAGAATCACAGAGCAAGGTCAGCCTAAAACAAGTATGTGCTTACCCCCCAAACAAAACTTAACTCTAAGAAGGCCGTACACCACCATTGGATAGTTCCTGCATCCGCTGGGCCCACTGGGGAGACAAATAATCCAATGTGTTTGTGTCATGGTTGCAACTAACCTATGTTCTTAGGAACCTAAACCAGGGGAGCCACACTACAGATCCAGTTTTTACAACACAGATCCATAAATTCTTCATCAGTGATGACGAAATCTCAAAAGCTTCTAAGACCAAAAAGGTGTTTTGTTATTATTGTTATTTATGAATTGAGGGCAAAAAGTAATTTGGTGGTAAACCTAGTGGGAAGCCATTTAGAATACTGAGATTCCCCACTTAGCGTGAATATTCATCTGCATGTTGCAGGATTATTGATGCGTTCGAGGAGTAGAGTGCCAGACCCCACTATGTGTCCTCAGTAATACATATTATGCACCATAATACCTTCCCGGAAAAAATCCTGAATTCTGAAACTTCTGGCCTCATGAGTTTCAGCTAAGGGATTGCAGCCCTGTACCATATGGTAATATGTACATGGTGTATTATTAGGAAAAATGCCTTTGCTTTTATTCACTTGCTAGGATGCTCTAAGCAGAGCTGAAATGAACCAGCTGTGAGTTTCACTGGAAAGGGCACACACAATCAGTTTGGATCATTTAAGCTTATTGAAGACTTCAACTCATAAAGTAGCAATAAGTCTGAATCAACAACTCCTGCGATCTCTTATTGTAATAAACAGGATTTTAATTACCTCAGACAACAAGTATGCAATGAACCTCCACTTTAATGGAGCTATCAGAGGTTTCATCTGGAGATTTCTCTTTGCATTAACTCCAGCTTCAGTTAGTAGTGAGAACACTGCAGGATTCAATCCTATTAGTGTTACACAAACCTTTGTTTAGGTTACCAGTCACAGTACAGGGAATGAGCAGGGCCAGAGAGGAAACTTAGGATACAGGAAAAGCTGCCATAGACAACTGTGGTCACAGAGGTAATACAAAATCAAATGGCCATGGAAGAACGGGAACAGGACCTACCACTGTTTTAATCACTGGCATGTTCTGAGCCTTTCCACTTTAAGGTTACTTAATCATATCTAAAAAAATCCTTTTGCCATGTAAAGCAATATATATATTCACAGGATTCAGGGATGAGTGAGTGGACATTTTGGGGGGCCACTATCCTGCCTAACAAAACCCCCAATGATCCTTTACTCCTTCAACTTACCAAGTATCTCCTGCCTCAGGGCCTTTGCATGTCCCTATTCTATGAGCAGGCTCCAACTCATCTCTTCCATCTTAATAAATATCACTTAATAAATAAAGCTTAATAAATGTCTGTCTATAAGTCTTCCATATCTCATGAAAAAATATCCTTTTTCTTCAGAGACAGTATCATAACCGATATAACACAACGGTATGTGACTGCTCGCTCAATTTCTGTTTCATTACCAGAGTGCAAATACCTTAAAGGTAGGAGCATTGCCTTTCTGGTTCACTTTTATAACCCAGAGCCTACATGACCGTAGGTACTCAAGAAACATTTGTTGCTCGGCTAGAACTAAAGCCGCATAATAGGAGAGGAGGGCATCTCAGGATCCAAATTGGGTCTACACTCCTAAGCATGGCATTGTAATTCGATTCTGAGTGTTTCTTAACTTAAACTGAGCTGTAAAGAAAGCCACTTATTGAAGGGCTCTTATTTTTCTATTAGATGGGATGTTTTTAAGTGTAGGAACTCCAAGAACAAGTCCAGGATCCCAGCCAGGAAAATGTGGGGAGGTTGGATCTCTGGATGTGTTATGAATTCCCAGGAAGCAGCAAAACTGACCACGTTAGGCTTGTTGCCACTGACCCTCGGGGAGCAGGACCAGATTCTTGCAGGGCTATGCTTACAATTCACCTTGCACAACTGGAGCACTGAGGCAGCTGCTGAAGTCCATACCCAAGGGCATGACTAACCTCAAGTGGAACGTCAAGGAACCAGGACCAGCAATGTTCTCACCCATCAGGCCAGGCACATTTCCTCTCTGAAATCCCCAAGAAGATGGAACAACCTCTCAAGCAGGGAGATCCCAGGATTCAAACATACTCAAAGTGATGCCACACAGGTAAAGGAAGGCTCGATTCCAACGAAACATACGCGTTCTCTGCTCCAAAGTCTCACAGCAGTGACATTTTGGGTGGGATAATTCTTTGTCTGGGGGCTGCCTTATGAACTGGAGGTTTACCCATATCCCTGGAGGTTTAACTGCATCTCTACTCACTAGATTCTAGGAGCATACCAGGCCTCCTAAGAGTGACAACCAAACATGTCCCCGGACTATGCATTCTGTCCCCATTGGCAGAGAACTCGGTCTCTAGTTGAGAACCAGTGCTGTGCTTTGCCAATGTCAGTGCAATCTTCAACCATGACTCTTCTCTGACTCTGTACACAAGACAGAAAAGTAGTGTCTCTGATGCTGATAAATGACCCCATGATATATATATAACAATTTTTTTACTTTCATTCTTTAAAAAGATTTATTTATTTTTTTACAAAGAGAGAGACAGAGACCAAGAGACAGTGAGTATAAGCTGGAGGGGTAGAGGGAGAAGGCAGATAAAGAATCTCAAGCAGACTCTGTGCTCAGCATGGAGCCCGACTCAGGGCTCGATCCCACGACCCTGAGATCATAACCTGGGCCCAAATCAAGAGTCAAAGAGGTTCAAATAACTGAGCCACCCCGGTGCCCCTTCTTACTTTCATTTTAATTTCTTAGAAAAAAGCATAGTTATACGGAATGAAATAAACCAAGTCTGAGATGTTCAAACTGTAAGACCATCAGGGAGAGTTCCTGTTGATAAAGAGCTCTAATAAAGCAACTGAACATAAAATATTACAAACATGTTTTGGGCAAAAGTGAGCAACTTTTCCTTGCATATTTTAAAGTTAAATTTGATCCCATTACCTTTGGTCTCTGAAATCCAAGTTCCTCAAATACACCCAGTAAGTAATTTAACATGTTCATCACATTAAAAAAAAAAAGCTACAAACCAGATGGGCCTCGATGAGGAACCCAATTAATACAAACAGCCTTACCATCTGACATTACTTAAAAGAAATAAATTCAAACAACTTGGCGGAACAATAAGTCTGTGCATTGTAGCTGCCATTTTGAATTAGCTTCTGAATTTCAGGGTGCTCTCTGAGTAAAAGAAAACTGAAATATTCACTTAAGGTAGTAACTTTTTAAAAGAATATGCATCCAGTCTATGCATTTTTCCAAATATGAATGGAATAAGGGGAGGAGACAGGCCCTTCACCACATTAAGGGATGTAATTAAGAATGAGGCAGAAGTTCCCAGTTCCCATATCTAGAGCTCTTATTTACCAAGGCAACTGCCAAAACAAGTTTTCAATCTTTCAAAGCACAGGTCTTTTGTTTGGACAACATTAGATGAACAAATAGCAGCCTGATTCTGAGATAAAGAGGCTTTTGAGAAAAACTAGCTGGACACAAACCGTCCCTTCAACTCGTACTGCCAATGGGAACTGGTCAGCAAGCACTGAAGGGAAACCCGAAACTTTTTTTTTTTTTTACATTTTTTTTTAGGATTTTATTTATTTATTAGTTAGAGAGAGAGAGAGCGAGCACAGGCAGACAGAGAGGCAGGCAGAGAAAGAGGGAGAAGCAGGCTCCCTGCCAAGCAAGGAGCCCGATGTGGGACTCGACTCCAGGACGCTGGGATCATGACCTGAGCCGAAGGCAGCCGCTTAACCAACTGAGCCATCCAGGCGTCCCAAACCGGAAACTTTTAAAAAGATGATATAATTTTGCTTCTAGGAATCAAGTTTTCCAAGTACCAATAAAGCCAAGATCTCTAAGAAGTGATTCATTCAGTACAAAAGGAAGATGAGAGCCCATTAGCAAAAACCCTCCTCAGGAGACCTTTAACTAGTGTAACTAGTACAATAAGTCCCACAGACAGAAGAATCTTAATACCAGGAAACTGTCAGTTGAAGGAGAAAAAAATGTGAAGCATTTTATCAGAATAGCTATATCTGGTTTCTCCATCAATCACAGATAAGAAAACAAATTTATACATGAATAAAGGCATCTCTAAACAAAGAAATACTACTGATTTTCTCATCTTGTAGGGATTCTTCACTTATGCTTCAA
>ML106462.1:4263-60544 GCA_003697995.1 Taxidea taxus jeffersonii
GCCGAAGGCAGAGGCTTTAACCCACCGAGCCACCCAGGCACCCCTAGGTTACTGGTTTATTATAAAAGGATATATAACTCAGGAATAGCTAGGTGGAAGAGATGCATAGGGCAAGGTAGGGGAAAAGGGTATAGAACTTCTAGGCTCTCTCTTAGGGCACTACTCAACCAGTGTTTTCAGGTATTTGCTGACCTAGAAGCTCTCTGAACCCCATCCTTTTCGGTTTTCATGGAGGCCTCATTAACACACACCATGGATGAACTTGTTGGCCAAAGGTCAAGGATTCAACCTCCAGCCCCTCTCCTTTCCCTGGAGGTCAGGGGGTTGTCAGAAAGATCCAGCCTTTCAGTCATCAGGTTGGTTCCCCCAGCACCCAGTCCCTATTTTTTTTTTTAAATTTTTTTTTTAAGATTTTATTTATTCATTAGTTAGAGAGAGAGCGAGCACAGGCAGACAGAGAGGTAGGCAGAGGCAGAGGGAGAAGCAGGCTCCCTGCCAAGCAAGGAGCCCGATGTGGGACTCGATCCCAGGACGGTGGGATCATGACCTGAGCCGAAGGCAGCCACTTAACCAACTGAGCCACCCAGGTGTCCCAAGGCTGTAGGTTTTTAAAGAACAGCAGACATGAGAAAAAACAAGAGTAGAAGTTAGTCTTCTGTAGGAGACATTTGCATTTATAAGGGAACTCTCCATTTCTAAGGGTGTCTCCCTCCCTGGGCCAGAAAGGGGATGACTCTACATATGTAGAAACATAAATCTGGGTAACAAGCTTACTTTTGTTTGCCATGCTTTTTTTGGTCACCTCCCATAACTGACTCCCCATCCTTAGCTCTTTCATCTTTAGCTGAAGGTGGTACTGCAGGCAATGACTTCAGCCATTTTAGGGAATTACTCAGTATTCCTGCAACTCTCCCATGTATACAAGAGTTATAAATAAACTTATTTATCTCCTCTTAATCTATCTCCTATAGATTTGATTCTTAGGCCAGCCAGAGGAACCCAAATGAATAGAGAAAAATATTTTTCCCCATCAGAGGGAAAATTCTCCCCCCCCCACCAAACAGCTGTGTTCCAATAAAACTTTGTTTACAAAAAAAGACAGGAATCCAGATTTAGCCCAATGGTCATAGTTTGATGGCCCCTTGGAATAAATCATTTAAATTTAAAAATTGATCTTTAGAATACCTACATTTCTGTTACAGAGCTAATCTGTACCTGAGTATAGTGCGTCTCTGTACTAGAGATGAAAGAGTAACTTATCTTAATAGCCCAATATCCATAATTAGCAGGTTACCTGGATCAGTTAGAAACTCTGACCATGGGGCACTCAAAACCACTACATTTGATCCTTTCAGCTATACCATATTGGAGCCTTATCCCCTAATGGCTAATTTAATTGGCTTGGAGAGCAGTCAAGGATCTATACTTAAAAAAAAATCTACTGGTAACTCGAGCATGCGGGCAGTAATAAGAACCATGACTATAATTATTACATCAGCTTTTGTTGTAGAACCATTTGTCAATGTTTTAAATTGTGTATGTTAACATTTATCCTCTATTACTTCTTACTTTTAAATTTTGAGCCCATTATTTAAGATGTCTGGAAGAATGGGATGCCTGGGTGGCCTAGTTGGTTAAGCGTCTGCCTTCGACTCAGGTTATGATCCCAGGGTCCTAGAACTGAGCCCCACATTGAACTCTCTGCTCAGTGGGGAGTCTGTTTTTCTCTCTCCCTCTGCCACTTCCCTGCTTGTGTGCATGCTCTCTCTCTCAAATAAATAAGTAAATAAAATCTTTAAAAAGAAAAGATTTTTGTGAGGGAAAGACTAGTAAGTAGTTTTCTCTTCATATAAGAGAGGTAACTTGGCCTCTGCACAAAAGTAATAATCATTCCATATAGTACTTGTATTTCAGATTAACTAAATCATGTCAGTAATTAGATATGTTATTATCTAAGGCTTGAGCGTATTTTATCTAAAGAGCAGCTGAGGCTCTTACAGACTTAGCATTGACTTATCTAGCTATTCTTAATATTCATTCATCTTTACCAGGATTTCTCAAATTTAGCAGTATTGTTGTGTTGAACTGGAAAATTCTTTATGGTTGGAAAATTCTTTTTGCATTATTCTTGTGCAATGTAGAATGTTTAGCAGCATTCCAAGCTTATGCCAATTAGATGCCCATATGTATCCCTCCCCTGCAGTTGTAATAATCAAGTTGGGATTATAGCAAAACATCAGTTGGGGACCACTGATACATACTAGAGTAATATATATGGTATTTTGTGATATTGGTATATAGGTAGGTAGCTTCTAAGATGGCCACCAATGATTTTCACATCCTGTCTTCATGCTCTTGTGTAATCTCCCTCGGAGTGTCAGACGGACTTAGTGACTTGCTTCTAACCAATTGTGCCAAAAGTGATGGAATACTACTTCAGAGATGAAGTGACAAAACCACTCTCTCTTCCTTCTTGCTTACCCTGTCTTGATTTTTCATTTGCTCTTGTGACACTGGCCAGCCCCCACCTTCTCAGCTGCTTTATGGAGACTCGGATGGACAGGAGCTGAGGGAAGCCCCTGACCAATGGTCCACGAGGATCTAAATCCAACCAGCAACCACCTGAGTGAGGTGGGAAGTGGATCCTCCCTCATTTGTACCTTGAGGTGACGTTAGCCCTTAGCGACACCTTGTGTACTGCCTTATGAGAGACCCCGGCCCATGGGACCAGCTTGCACTCGTGCCAATATTACTGGTCTCAGAACTATGCAGTAATAAATGATTGTGCTTTAAGGGGCTAACTTTTGGGATAGTTTGTTATGCAGCTATAGTAACTAATACAGTGATATTTTCTTTATTTAAATGAATTTTTAAAGAAATTTTAGACTTCTTTTTTTTTTATCATTTTTTAAGGTAATTTCCACAGATCTAAGACATCTGGCTCTGAGCTTTCATGATTTTGTTTGTTTGTTTGTTTTTTGGTGGAGCTTATCAGTTGTAGGAAGCCTTTCTTTCCTTTTCATTATTTATCTTCATTTGCAGATTTACTTCTTACAAGATACATGGCCACTAACAGAGGCAGAAAATATACAGGGAGAAAAGAAGGTGTTGCACAAAACAGTGATACACATTATAGCAAATGTCAAGAAACAATTTGTTTTAGTACATATTGAGTAGGTTGTTTTAACATAACAGCAAAATCTGAATTTTAAATGAAAAGGAATCTCTTTAATAATATTTCGAGAAGGAATAGTGCAAATATAAAGAATCAGGGAGAGAAAATGCAGAAAATCCAGTTGTTTTTTAAAAATATTTAATTTATTTATTTATCTGAGAGAGATCACAAGCAGCAGAGAGGCAGGCAGAGAGAGAGACGGGAAAGCAGGCTCCCCACCAAGCAGGGAGCCCAATGCGGAGCTCAGTCCCAGGACCCGGAGATCATGACCTGAGCTGAAGGCAGATGCTTAACACACTGAGCCACCCAGGTGCCCCAGAAAATCCAGTTTTGCTTCTGTATTATTGAAATGAATTTCTGGCTGTAAAAACATGGAGAAATGCCTGATTAAGTCCAATGAAAGACATAAAAATAACTGAGAAGGAAGAGGTTGACTCAGCAGGCCTTCCACTGTCTTTTGGGAGATAACCTCTGATCTCTTGGACTAGTCTGCTGGATAAGGTTGTTTTTTGTTTTTTTTTTTAAGATTTTATTTATTTATTTTACAGAGAGAGAGAGATCACAAGTAGGCAGAGAGACAGGCAGAGAGAGGGAGGGAAGCAGGCTCCACGCTGAGCAGAGAGCCCGATGTGGGGCTCGATCCCAGGACCCCGAATCGCGACCCGAGCCGAAGGCAGAGGCTTTAACTCACTGAGCCACCCAGGCGCCCCTGGATAAGGTTTTTTACGTGCCTGAGGCTTTGGACCATGCTGTTCCAGCTTTATTGAGTAAGTTAATCCCAAAAGTGTCATTTAGGATGAATATCTGCTAGATATCCACATGACCGGCACCCAGTAAAACTCTAGACTCCAAGCCTCACATGAGCTTCCCCTCTTGGCAATAGGTTTCATGTGTTACCACATGTCATTGTTGGAAAAATTACGTGTGTCTCTAGACTCTACTGGGAGGGGGCACCTGGAACCTTGTGACTGGTTTCTCTTGTGCTTCATCTCATGTTCCTTTTCCCTTTCCTGATTTTAATCTATGTACTTAGACTGTAATAAACTATAAATGTGAGTATAATGACTTTCTGAATCCTGTGAGACCTTCTAGCAAATCTTCAAGCCTCTGGATGGTGGTGGGGAGCCCTGATATAGAGAAGACTGTAGGAATCATTATAAATGCATTTAGGGATTCAGTTTCAGATGAATTACATGCTAGGGTGCTAAAGTAACTGGTAACTATATCATCAATATCATGCAGTACTTTTTGAGGGGTCATAGAAAATGAGTACCAGAACACAGCAGGTACTCAGTAATTACAAAACTAAATGAATTCCAGGAGTCTAAAAAGGCAAGAGATCATACTAGGAATGAACATAAATATAGAATCAGTATGGAAACACAACCCCATAAAGTTTTTTTTAATTTATTAATTTTTTAAATTAATATATAATGTATTATTTGTTTCAGGGGTACAGGCCTGTGAATCATCAGTCTTACACAATTCATAGCATTCCCCATAGCACATACCCTCCCCAATGTCCATCACCAGTCAATCCATTAAGTTTTAAAATAAGGTGGTATCTCAGAATGGCCAAGCAGAGGAAGGTCAAGAGGTTATCTAGATTTCGGGAAAAAAATGTTAAAATCTTTCATGATTTATTTGTTTACACTTGGAGAAAAGTAGACCTGATGAGAAGAAAATCGGGTTTTGTCAGAGCCGGATGGTACTACATTCAGATGATTGAACAGTATGGCTCTCCAAGCACGATCACATAGGACTCTGTCCTCAGCCTTGTCCCATCCAACATTTTTATCAGTGACTTGGATAAAGAAAAAAAATCCGGGTTTATAAAATTTTCAGAAGACAAAAACCTGAGAGAAATAGCTAATATGCTGCATAACGATCAATATTTGAAAAGTTCTTGACAGCAATTTGTGTGAAAAAGACTTCAGGATTTAGTTGACTGCCAACTCAAAATAAGTCAGCCTTGGCTGCCAGGAAAGTTAAATAAATGCGTGTTGTATGTAAATGCAGGGGTGTGTGTGTGTGTGTGTGTGTGTATCTAGCTCACGGCCATTAAGAAATTACCTTTTAGAAAATCAGTGGTGTTAACAGAACCCACCCACAGAGGCTGTGCCAACCCAGGATTCTTGGGTTTTGCCTTGCATGTCAGCTCTTATATTTGTGATTAGCCACGTGGTCCATAATCGTCATCTTTAGGGTTCAGCAATTTCTAAGAGAACTGGGGTGACCAAGAAAGCTGTTTGTCCTAATTGGCTTTATTAATGCAGGGAAAGTGAGTTGTCAAGAGCTACGAGGGCTCACCTTGATTAATATGGATTAAATTGTTTTAAGTGACCCACTTTCGTGAGAACTGCGTGTTAGGGGTGGCTTTCTGAGCAGAAGGGTGGAGAAACTGTCAGGGGAGGTTGGGAGGCTGGAGGACGGTCTACCGTGTCTGAGAAACAAAGTCTGTGTGAGGGGGAGCCGCACAGCCCTCCTATCACCTGAAAGGCCACGGACTAATAAGCAAATAGGTTTGAGGGGAGTCAGATCAACAGAGGAAATTCTAGTGTGTGGTGGTGCCTCTCTGTGACACCCACACCCTCTGTGAGGTTATCCAAGGTGCCCAGGTCCTGTGGGTCCTCTCCCCGTCACCTTTGCCGGAGGTGTCTGGGCAGCAGGCCCCTTGGGGAGCCCAGGGGAGCGCAGCCCTCACAGCTGGACTCTGGCTGCAAGGGAGCCTGTAGGGCCAGCCTGTGCGAGCACAGGGAGCCTTGCTGCCAAGAGCCTGGGAGGAAGATGGTGGGTGAGGACCAGCACGAGGCTCTGGAGGGGCTGGGAGGAGCACGGAGTAAGTCATCCAGCAAAGAGCGGGGGTGAGTGCTTCTGACTCAGCTACATGTTAGCAGGCTGTTTCCTGAGGCTGGGCTGGTCTTAAAGGAAATAAACATGTAGGGAAAATGAGCATCAAGTGATCAAGAGTGAGATGGTGAACAAGGTTAGCACGCATTGCTGACCTGGCAGGACCCAGTGTCAGTCACTGTCCTGTTGTGTGACAGCGAAACTGAACCCCAAACCTGCTGGGAAGGTGGAGTCACCCTTAAAAAAATAATAATCATATAATATTTATAAATATTACATAAATATAATAAATCATAAATAAAACATAATCATCAGAAGTATAGGAGGGCTGTACCTGCTGTTTCCAGCTGCCTGAAGGTTACAAGGTTTAGCTCATTTGTTCATGTAGGCGAGGTTATTGGACTGTCTCCTATTTACTTCGGTCTAGGATATTATATGGATTTATTAACATCCTGTGGTTGGGAGTTGAATGAGAGGAGAAAAGGAAGACTATCCTCAAATGAAAGAGATCAATTACCAGTCAATTGTACCCAACAGCAACACTCTTGTTTTCCTCAGGTGCCCTGGCTCATGAAAGGAGGGGAAAATGTGTGTGTATCACAGAGAAAGAGAAAGGGAGGTAGAAGGAGAGACAGAGACGTTGGCTTGATAATTTATTTTTAAAATTGAAATAGTCTGTAATTAAAATCAAGAAGAAATAGTCTGTAATAGCATCAAATCACCATTGAACAAGGTAACTCTCATAGACGGAATTCTCTATTCTTCCTTGGAGATGACTGGCCCTTCTGACAGTGTGGGGACTGGGATTTGGGAAAGGAAGGCAGTTGCACAAATCACATGCTTAAAACAAGCAGACATACTGGCGAGGAGTTACCAAATCAAATGTAGGCCGCCAGGATTCACTTCAGCCTCGTCCTGGCTGGTTCCTAGAAGCAGCCTGAGCTGACAGCTTGGAGCAGGAGGCTGGCCGATGAGCACCCTCAATGGTGGTGCTTGGAGAGCTGACGAGAGGAGAACCGGAGGGGGGACTGGACCTGCAGTCCGGTTACTCGAGAGGCCTCCGTAGGTCCCCCCATAAGATTTGGAACTGAGGGGCGCCTGGGTGGCTCAGTGGGTTCAAGCCTCTACCTTCCCCAGGTCCTGGGATTGAGCCCCACATCGCATCAGGCTCTCTGCTCAGCAGGGAGCCTGCTTCCTCCTCTCTCTCTCTCTGCCTGCCTCTCTGCCTACTTGTGATCTCTGTCAAATAAATGAACAAAATCTTTAAAAAAAAAAAAAGATTTAGAACTGAGCCCTTTAGAGTTGTACCACGTGGAGGTTGAAGAAAAGGCACCTGAGCTTTGTCCTTGCCTGTTGCTTGTGGGGGATGGGCTGCCTCCAGGAGAATGGTGTAACTTTGGTCCAGGTGCTTCCTTCACCCAGAAGCGGTTTCAGAGGATGTGCTCTCCTGCGAGGAGCAGCCATGAGTAAGCAGCTGGGGGTGGCAGGGAAGGGGATGGAAGGGGGCATCCGGTCTGGGCATGCAGACACCCCCTCCGCACCTCGTGATGGATCCCAGTCACGAGACTACCAGGCACCCCCCACCCCCAGGATTCGCCTGTTTAGACAGAGTCCTCATCAGCTTTCAAGAAGTAGATCTCCTCTTCAGAACTCAGCCTCTCAAAATTCAGCAGGGAACTCAAGTAGAGAGTTGGTAATCGAGAAGCATTTGAAGGTAGTTTACAAGATGGATTGCAAAGAAAAGGTGGTAGAGATTCTGAAAAGGAGAATATTCGTCAAGAAAATAGAACAGTGGAGCCAGCACCTGTAAAGTTAGGGTGCCACAGGGAGAAACCTGCTTGCAGCTTTTTTCTTTTCCTAGAGTAACTTTCAAAGGTGCAGCAGACAAATTACAGAAGATAGAATTAAAATTGATTCTGCCCATGGGGTCTGCCTCCGTTCCACCTAAATAATACCAAAGAGTCAGGAGCAGGCATAATGAGAATTCATAATTTCACAGCTTAAATGAAAACTATGGAAGTCATCAGAATGATGAACCTACCAGGAGAGAGAGAGAGAAATGTGTTTTTGTTTTTTTAAACTCTTTGGTGCAACTCAGAATAAAAAGAAAAATTTCTCAGAGACCAAGGAATTACAGGAACAAAGAATGCTGTGGGGAAGGTAGCTTTTCCCAGAAAAAAGAGCAGATACTTCTGAAAAGCCAGATACTGCTTAAAATATTTCCTAGAAAAAGATTTAGCTCATGCAACCCTGATTAAAGGCTGCAGATGTAGACAGGAGATGGATATCTTTAATTTGTAAATGCACACGAATGACTGAGAAGTATGTTTATTAGGCTGCATTTCAGTTGTGGAATTGTTGCAGACTTCTCGGTGTTTTAAGATTTAATTAGACGCATCCAAAGCTAAACCACACCAGAATTTAAGTCTCCTTGCAAATGTGTGGGGGTAAATACGTCTTAGAGGAGCAGAGAAGTTTCCAGTGAATGCCTGGTGGAAGGAGGACGTTGTCCTGTAGACTCCATATGGTAAAGCAGTCAGTTCTATTGGCTCTAGAGTCGGATCCCTGAGATCAAATCCCATATCTACCACTTACTAGATGAGTTCAAACAAGTTTCTTGAACTTCGGACTCAGTTTTCAAACCTGTAAAATGGGGATATTCTTTGTAACTACATCACAGGGCTGATAAGAACGCTCAACACACTGGTGAATACTTCCAGCTTGTTCAAAGGTCAGGCACATCATAATAAATGATAACAATGATTTTTATTACTCTTAATTTTTGTGGTGGGCAGAAACATTAACAAGCTTCTCTAGAGAAGTATCTCAGAACCATAGTATGGACATGGTGAGGTCTCTGAGAGTGCAGTGAGTAGGACCAGTGAGGTTTGGTAAAACAGTTACCTGAAGCATAAAAAAGTTAGAAACCTGGAATATTTCTTCTTAAGAAATTAGTTTCTATCATTATTTTGAGAAAGCTCATCGGTACATAAACACATTTCAGTATTCCATGGGGTAATGATTTGATGGTCCTAATCATTCTTCACTTTTGACTATAACAACAGTAAACATTTATTAACTGCCCACTGTATACCTGGTTCTAAGCACTTGGCAAGTAGAGACACAATTAACCTTGCTCTAATCTGTTAAAGTGAGGTATGCAGTAGTCCTGTTTCCTGTGAAAGGAAATGTCAGAGAATTTCTAGTAACTTGCATCTTATTAAAATTGTGAAGTGACGATATAGTCCTGGCACATGGGTTCCAGAACCTGTGGCCTTAAACAGCATATTGTACTACAGTGTGTCCACTTGCATCCATGTGTGGGCCTCAGTAGATGGTATTGATGAGCAAGTCTTTTATTCATTATATCAATTCAAGAGAATATAGTTTTCTGATTTTAGAAGTTCCCCACTCTGATTTCAGCCCATCAGTGTTTAAACTGTCCATACTCTTGGGCTATTTACAGCTCCTCCTCTGAGTAAAGTTCATAAACAGTGACGACAAAGTAAGGTTTGTATTTTCCATACTCTCTGCAAGCCCTGAATGGCTTCCTTCCCCCAACCCCGGGAAGCATGGCAGTCCCATGGGACTCCAGGCACATTCCCTTAGGTGGTTGAGGGCTCCCCACAGGAGTACTGGAATCCATCACTGAGCAGTGAGGGTGTCCCAAGCAAAGCAGCCTCACAGACCAGCCATCAGAAACTTGAATTGGCTGCTTCAGGGAGGTAACAGTAGAATCCAATCAGAAGGGTTGACTTGATTCTTCCATTGTATTATAGTACACTCATTTGCGGTCATTTCTAGATACAAGTCCTTTTTTCCTCCTAACATGAAAAAAACAGTTGTTTTTCCTAACATTATGTCTTAGTTAGCCAGGGCTGCAATACGAAAATGCCACTAATGGGGGTGCTTAAAAAAAAGAACTGTATCATCTCATTATCCTGGAGGCAAGAAGTCTAACATCAAGGCATTAGCAGGGTTGGGAAACTTGTCCTTGGCTGATAGGTGGACATTTTTCTCTGTGTCTCCACATGGTCTGTTTTCTGTGCACCTGTGTGTCCACATGTCTTCTCGTGAGGACACCCGTCGTCTCGTAGAGCCCACCCTAAAGGCCTCGTGTCTAATCAATTACACTTTGAAGACCCTACCTCCAAACAGAGTCACATTTGGAACACTTCAACATACAAATATAGGGAGAATGCCATTCAGCCCATAGCACATTAGTAGTGTAATAAAAATACACTCTGCCACCCAGAGCAATTACTTTCTACTGTCACCCAGACCCACATATTACTGTGGTTCAATAGAAGCTTCAGATTAAAAGAGGTGATTTTAAACTTTTCTCAGCATTGTCTCCTAATGAGCCAGCTGCATGAAACTGAAGCGGATTTTCTTCCTGGTGTGGCATTTTGTTCCTTTGAAGGGGGATGGCGAAGAGGAAAGCTTCACAAAGTC
This sequence comes from Taxidea taxus jeffersonii, assembly GCA_003697995.1. NCBI lineage: Eukaryota > Metazoa > Chordata > Mammalia > Carnivora > Mustelidae > Taxidea > Taxidea taxus. The sequence continues at coordinate 14,744 of ML106462.1, forward strand.
AGATTTCATTCTTTATACCTACTGGAATCAAAGAAGAATGTTCCCAGTGTACACAAATGAATAGGATGTCTGACCTTGCTGTCATTTTTATTAGAATGTACTGAGGCTTTTGTTTTTCATCTGGCAGTAGCTATGGTTACATTTCTTCTATTTTTCTGGAAGGCATTTGTCAGAGCAGTTATGTGTCCAAATAGTCTCAATCTTACGGATCTGGAATGCAAATGACTAGATACTAAAATTTTAATGTCTTGGGTCCTCAAAATACTACAAAATAATTGGAATTAAAAATTAAAGCCAAAGTGAAGGTAAAAGTTGGTGACAAGAAACTCAAAATGTAGCTTCATTTAGTAATTTTTTGTTAAACTATATAGTAACGGAAGAAGCATTGTTCTCCAATTACCTGAAATGTTGATCCCCACCATTTTAGCCCTGTACTTCTGTATTTCTGCCCTCAAATACTACTGGGAAGGAAAGAACAGGTCAAATCATTCTCCATGTTCTTCCCCAGGACAGTGATGAGGGTACCGGTATTTAGATAAGGATTGAAGGAGTAAGCCTGAGCCCAAGTTAGAACTCCAGTGAATATTGTGAAAACTTGGATGGACTTAACAAAGACTTTTGAAGTCTCAGTTTTTAGAAGAAACTTTCACTTTGTTACAAAAGTAGAGAGGACTCTAATAATCCTCCCTGTACCCATCATAGCCTCGATGGTCATTCAATCTTGATGATTTTTATTTCCATAACCCTACTCATACTCTGCATATTCAGAAGTTAGTCCCAGGCACTAAACATTTTAGACATAAATAGACGCCTCTTAATAAACAGAACCAAAATACAATAGTATTAACGTGCTCCCATAAATTAAAAATAATTTATTTTTCCATAGCCTTTTCTTTTGAGGCAGTTTTAGGCTCACTGTAAAGTTGAGAACAACAAACAGAGATATCCCCCATGTCCCCCCTTCTCCCACTCATGCACAGCTTTCCCCATTTGCAGCATCCCCCCTACCAGAGTGGTGTATTGGGCACTACTGATGAACCCACACTGCCACAGCATAGTCACTCCAGCACCACAGTTGCCATTGGGCTCACTCCTGGTGGTGTGCCTCCAGTGGGTTTGGACAAGTGTGTAAGGACATGTGCATGCTGTCATAGCCTCACACAGAGAACTCCTTAAATATGCTCTATGCTCTACCTCTTCATGCCTCTCTCCTCACTAATCTTTGCAAGCGCCAATCTTCTGTCTCCACAGTTTTACTTTTTCCAGAATGTCATATAGTTGGAAATGTACAAAACCTAGCTTTTTTGGGTTGACTTCTTTGACTACTTTTGCCTTCATAATATTTATTTGAGGTTCCTCTGTGCCTGCTCATGGCTTGACAGTTCATTGTCTATTAATGCTGAAAAATAATTATCATGTATTAATATTGATAATATTTTAATTTTTGTGTATAATAATTCCTTTGAAAACTTATAGTATCCAAATCATATATATATATTTTATTTAAACATTCAAATGAAGCCCATATATTACAATTGGTTGAAATACTGCTTGAATCTTTTTTTTTTTTTCAATTACTCGTTATACTTTTGTTTTGCTCTTTTCTGTCATTTTTGTTGCTGTTGCGGAGGAGACTGAGTCTTCAAATTTGTAGAAAGTTCTCATATGGACTGCCAGGAAAATAACTGCCAAGGCTACCTGTCCCCATGAATGTCTTTCCCAGAATGGTAATAGCAGCAACAGGACGGGGAGCAGGTAAAGGATGGTGTGGAACACTGAAGCCAAGAGCCGGTGGCTGAGGCCAGGATGTGCAATCTCAGAAACAGGCATCAGAATTTTCACTCAGTGTCCTTGACTTTGGACGGGTTCTGGATGTTTGTCTCTCTCATTTCCAAGTACGTCAAACCATACATAAACACAGCACAGTGAAAGGACTCAAAACAGAAGTCCCTCCTCCTTTCTCCCCTCCCTCCCTCCCTTTATTCTTTCATCCTTAGATGTGAAGGCAGCCAGAGAAAAAAGACACAGTCCCCAGAGGATAGTCACAAGAATGATAACCGATATCCCAACGCATACATAAAGCAACTGCTCTTCAAAGAAGAATGCAGAGAAAATGTTTAGTGCTATTGAAGGAGCCACCTGTGAAAGAGAAACAAACAGAAATGATAAGCTTTGGTTTGGGCCAGCAGGTCAGACGTCATCTTCACTGTATTCTCTCTATATAGCTTTTGGAAGTTATACTGACTGATCTTTAATTTCCCTCATCTCTTCGAAGAATAGAGTAATGGCTTCCTCACAGAGAGGCAGTGCAGACTAAAGGGGACAAATCAGTCAGCAGCATGCTTCGTAGAAGTCACAGCCACCAGCACTTTCCAGGTGTGGCTAGAGGGAAGAGGCAATGCTCAGGCCATAGAAATCAAGCCTCCCTGCATTTATCTGTGCTCTCCTTCATGCCCATCTGTGTGTGCGTGTGCACCAGGCTGTGGGGACAGTAGTCACAGAGAATCCATTATTTGAAATAATTCATTTGAATGATCCCTGACATATTTTCTTCACAAACATTTCATAGCTAACCAACAGAGTTGTACTCTTCTTCTTTTTTTTTTTTTAAATTGAAGAATAAGGAAGGCAAAGTCAGAAGGAAATACACATGGGCTTGTACTTGGTTGGGTATGGTTTATTAACTTGGCTTGGGTGGATCCATTCATCCTGCTGTCTGTTCCTATGTCTGTAATCTTTCATAATAATTTAAAAAATTATAATTCAGTTATAATTAGCTAGCATTCAGAAATGACAAGTCCTTAACTAAATTATGGAATAATTTAGTTTCAAGTTTCAGTTAATGATGTTTGGGGGTGTGCAGAAGTTGTTCATGATAAATGGTAGTACGGTTATTGATTACCAACACCTTCACTTCCTGTTTCTCTGCTCTGTGTGTTTAATATCCTCTCTTTCTTGGATATCTGAGAACTTCTCTTCCTTTACGGATATTAAATCTCCTTTTGTGTTATTCATGTTGCATGGGCTGAAATAATTTAAGGAGTAAGGTTGATAATGTATTGACTAGATCCTATAGGTCTTGTGCTATAGCAGTACTTGGCGTTAGCTAGTGAGGATTTCTTAGCTCATTGGAAGCTGGGAATTTGTCTTCACTAAATTCCAAATATATCCTCCTTAGTCAAATATGTACTGAAAAGAAAAATTGCCCATGAACAGTTCTATTTAATAGTTTTGCAGTGTCCAATATGTTATGTGAGTGAATGATAACAGATCTGTTTATTTTAATATATGCTTATCTTACCTCACTTAAATTTTTCTGTAATTAGTGAGATAAGCTCTGGTATGAATTACTGAAGGTATATTAATTTCAACAGTTGGAAATGCTCTGAGGTTTTCACTCATCTTTACCATCATTGTTTTTTAGGGATCATACTTAAGGCTTAGTCAACTATCCTTCCATCTCTGTGTGTTCATTCAAAATGAGAAATAAAATTTTTGTAAGTTCAGATAATTTGGGATTTTCTGAGGACATTTATTCATTTATTTTCACCAGTTAAGAGTCCATCCAGGTTCTTCTGGTAGCAGAACTTTGTTTTTGCTTTGGGTCCCAATCATTCAGCCCATGTGACTTAGATGGTGACAGTTTTCAGTCACTCCCAGAGCAGACATGAACTGAGGATGAAGCCAGCTGTTGGTCCCTCCCCTGTGACCACAGTGCTTGGTTCAAAGATGGGCATGTGGCCTAAGTCCAAGCAGCCAAAACCAGCAAGCTGCATGTGGAGTTCTGAGTCAGCAACCCTCCTCATGTGAGAAAGAGAAGAGAATCTTCGACAATAAATCAAAACAAAACAAAAAAATAGAAGAAAGATGATAAGAGGCAGAGAGAAAAACTGAATTCTTTTGATGTTGTTTGAATCAGTGATCCCACTGTGTCTGCAACCAGCATATTCCTTTGGTCCTGCAATCATGTTTGACTTGAATTTTCTGGATTCACCAGTAAATGAGTTTTATTTACTTTATTTTTTTAAAGATTTTTATTTATTTGACAGAGAGAGAGCACATGAGAGAGCACAAAGCAAGGGAGCAGCAGGCAAAGGGAGAAGCAGACTCCCCGCTGAGCAGGGATCCCAATGCAGGACTCGAACCCAGGACCCTGGGATCATGACCTGAGCCGAAGGCAGATGCCCAGTGAACTGAGCCACCCAGATGCCCCCGGTAAATGAGCTTTAACTAATGCAGTAGCACTGGTAACATTTAAACTGAAAGTGTTATTAGGAAGAATTAACCAAAATATTTAAAAGTTGAGGGGATATTTGTTTTTATGCCTGTGTGAAGCCAGCATCTGTAAATGATACATCTTTAACTCATTTTTTTTTTTTCATTTTCAACAGATGTTTAGCACAGCCTCCAAACCAGCTTCTACATTCTTGTCACATATTTGTAAGCACAGAGCAAAACTTTGAATTTAATCTATTAATCCCTTACTAGCTACCCAGTTTGAGCCACTTGGTTTCTCACCTGCCATATATATTCCATGAAAATATTTATTCTTGGGACGCCTGGGTGGCTCAGTTGGTTAAGCGGCTGCCTTCGGCTCAGGTCATGATCCCAGTGTCCTGGGATCGAGTCCCACATCGGGCTCCTTGCTTGACAGGGAGCCTGCTTCTCCCTCTGCCTCTGCCTGCCACTCTGTCTGCCTGGGCTCACTCCCTCTCTCTCTCTCTCTCTCTGACAAAAATAAATAAATAAAATCTTAAAAAAAAAGAAAAGAAAATATTTATTCTTATAGATTACGGACTTGTTCACTGAACTAGATATTCCAATATTCTCTTCAGCATTTTATGAGTCCCCACAGTTTAGACAGGCCATATTCTCGGTATTAGGCCTAAACCGAAGAGTCTTCCATGTTATACAGTTTCCTTTCTCCATCTAACAGGGCATTAGGGTCAGAACCAACAACACTGTTTTCTCAGGTTGTTGGCAGAAGGACTAATTCCGTGACAACCGCTCTCTGTGTCTCTGACCTCTAAAAGTGTGCATTTCTGATGAATGGCATCCTAGGCAATAAGGCTTGACATGTTTGCTTGTTTGTCTGAAATCAGTTGAGAAGAAAAAGTAAAAGGCACTTTAAGGATGCATGTGGTTTTCACTTTGATTTAGTTGTTGATAGGAAGAAAGAAAGAAGAAAAGAAGAGAAGAAGGGAGAAAGGAAAGAAAGAAAGAAAGAAAGAAAGGAGGAAGGAAGGAAAGAAAGAAGGGAGGAAGGAAGGAAAGAAGGAAGGAAGGAAGGAAAGAAAGAAAGAAGGGAGGAAGGAAAGAAAGAAGGAAGGAAGGAAAGAAAGAAGGAAGGAAGGAAGGAAAGAAAGAAAGAAAGAAGGAAGGAAGGAAGGAAAAAAGGAAGGAAGGAAGGAAGGAAGGAAGGAAGGAAGGGAGAGAGAGAAAGAAACAAATAAACGAAGGACCCTACCTGGCATGCCTTGCGCTGAGCCCCAGGTCCGCAAACCAGGACTTAATACCTAACCTAATTTTACTTTCAGCCTCTCCCAGGAGTAGAATTTTAAACCAGTAAGTATAGAATTTCCTGATTAACACTAGTAAAGTAATCGGCGTGATAGGCCTTCTCCCTTCAACCAAAGGAAGGTGACTTTGTCTGAAATAATAATTTCTTTTACTTGTGACTTCCTTGTCCCTGTCCCCTTGTGCCCATAAAAGCCTTCCTTTTTGCATAGCTCCCCTCTGCCTGTTCGATGGAACGCTGACTCATGAATCGAAAAAAGGCAATTAGATGCTCAAATGTACTCAGTTGAATTTTGTTTTTTAACAGAACAATGTATTTGTTTTCTAATAATTCACTTCCTGAATTGGTTCTCAGGCATAAAGATCCATTTGTGTTTCAAGAGGTAGAAGCAAGAGTGATGATTGAGAGCTTAATATAGACATAATCTCCAGCTCACACTGATTAGTTCTCCATGGATCCCTGCCATGGATTAATGCACAGCTGCAAAAATTTGCACAGAAATCCTCAGCTATGCCATTTGATGGTGGACTTTATTTTAGAGTCTTTGTCCCTACAAGTAATAAGGACATAATATGTGTCAATTGTTGGTTTACACCTTCCTGTGTATAGACAAACGAAGGGAAGCTGATGGTCTATACTTACAAGGAAGCCAACACAGAGAGAGAATCTGATGGTAACGTTAGGTGCGATGGTGTGTTAGGAAGTAAATTGGGTCACTCCACACTTAGGTCAGGGTGGGCTCAGGGCAGTGATGGGGTATGAGTCATATCTCAAATACTGGCTTGGATTTGATGGGAATTATGCACCCCCATTGGGAGGAGAGGTGGCAGGAACAAGCACTGTAAACAGGGTCTGTTTGGGAACAGCAGATAGAGTCTAGTGGAGCAAAGTGGCCATGCTTGGAAGGAGTATGACAGAAAGACAGAAATGAAGCCTAAGTGCAACAATGTGGAGGGTGTGTAGTAACAGTAGGTGAAAGAATTTTGCAATTTATCTTCTAAACAGTAAAGCATTTTTATTGGTTTTAAGCTTTTGCAGGTAGCTAATGAGAACAAAATATCAGGTTGGCAAGCATCTCTTTTGCTTCTGGAAAACCAAATTAATGAACACTGGGAAAGCTCTTTTCATCACAAGTGCTGATTCTGAACTGCCAAACTGGAGTAGAAAGTGGGCAGCGTTCCAATCTCTTTGACTGCGTGGAAATGATACAATTAAATTCAATTACACTTTTCAAATCATCTCCTGGGACTGAAGGAAGGCACTACTGATATCTCCTTAATTGACCTTAGGCTGGGAGGTACAGTTATACCAACTTGGCTTTGTGAGGAAGACCTGGGACGAGTAAGACAATATTACCCAACATCGCTGGGATGCTTTCGGGCTAGGACCCATCACAGCTTTGGGTATTAAAGCATAATGTAGAGATGCTGAGGAAACAGCAGCCGTGAGCAAATGAACGTGCCATGGAGCAGAAGGAATGAAGGGAAATGAGCAAAGTCCTCTTTAAGGCGAACAACAAGAGTTAAGGGTGAAAATATGCCAGGTGTAGCATACTTACCACACAGACCAGAGAGCACCATGGCTTGGAGAAATGCAGAGATGTTTGTCAGGCAAAGGGGGAGGTGAAGCAGTTCTAGATTCAAGCATGGCATGAGAGCAGGTGGGCGGTGGGTGGAGACTGTGGTGCATTACAGAAATCAATAGACATGGACCCTATCTGTGGTGGCGCTCCAAGACATGGGTCTAGAGACCAGGGCCCAAGGGCCAGGTCTGCCCAGCTTCATGGCCACACGAGGGGGTTTCCTGCATGGTAGAAATGTGTCTGAGATGCTGATCCCAAGAATGAATTATCATCCCAAATATCTGTGGCTGTACAAAGAGGAGATGGTTAAAAATGATTTTATTGGGTAGTTTACTTGATCTAATACAATTTCTATTGTGTTTATTTTAATGTATACAACCTAAAATTTAAGTCAGGATGTACGGTTGATCGGAATAGACAGCTCTGATTTTCACAGGGTTGTGTGTGGGGGAGAGGGGTGTATGTGTGTTTAATTAAAAACACTTAGTGACCGCCTGTTAGATGAAAAATTCTGTGTTAATTCTTGGCAACAAACAGATGAAAAATAATTAGTGAGACATAGCATAAAACCCAAGAGGTGAGATCAGGTGAAAAACTGAAGTCATCTGAAGAGACAGCTGAATTAGTGAAAGGTGACAAAACAAGGAAGTGACACCATGCATAGAGATCCTGGGTGGCTCAGTCTGCTAAGCATCTGGTTCTTGGTCTCGGCTCAAGTCAGGATCTCAGGGTTTTAATCAATCCCCACAATGGGCTCTGAGCTCAGCGCTGAGTGCACTTGACTTTCTCTCTCCCTCTCTCTCTCCCTCCACATTGTGTGCCATCTCTCTCTCTCTCTCAAATAAATAAGTCTTTAATAAAAATAAATAAATGTTGCTTTGTGAGGAAAGGTCATTCGTTTTCAACTTGGTACAATATTTGATGGAAAGTCTTATAGAACCACTGAGAATAAGCTTACAAGCTGAGACAGATTTAAAAGCAGAAAGGAAAGGGGTGCCTTGTAGAGTGTTGGGACTCTTCATCTCTGGGTCATGAGTTCAAGCCACACATTGGGTGTGGAGCCTACTTAAAATAATTTTTTTTTAAGTACAAAGAAAAATTACAGAGCAAGATATAGTAGAAAAAACATACACATTGAAATCAGTCAGAATTGAGTCATGTATTGAAATAGTCATGTGTGAGGCATTCTTACATGAATACCACATATTCCTTGTCCTTGGATCTTTCATTCTAATAGGAGAATGAGACAATAAACAAGCAATCATGTTATCAGGCAGTGGTGAGATTATGAAGGAAATAAAAAAAAGTTGGGTTAGGGCATAGAGAGTACCAGGATGCTTTAGGTCCCAAGAGTAAGATAGATGGGAGCAGGAGGGAGACAAACCATAAGAGATTCTTAATCTCACAAACAAACTGAGGGTTGCTGGGGAATGGGGGAGAAGAAGAGGGTGGTTGGGTTATGGACATTGGGGAGGGTATGTGATATGGTGAGTGCTGTGAAATGTGTAAGCCTGAGGATTCACAGACCTGTATCCCTGGGGCAAATAATACATTATATGTTAATAAAAACAATTTCAAAAAATGTTTTAGGTAAAATTTAAAAGACATCCCTGATTAAATTCTTTATCAACTAAAATAATTCATATCAAATGCTCAATGAACTCTAAAAAAAAAATACTAGATACTAGACATTAAAGCCAAAGAAAATTGTAGAGAGATTGTTTGTAGCCCAGCCACTTCAGTGTGCAGATGAGAAAACTGTGTGCAGAGAAGCCCAATTATTGGCAGAGCAGGGCTGGCACGAGACACTTGGTCCCTTCTACCAAGCGGTTTATCCTTTGGCCATCGGCCTTGCCAACACATCGGAAAGAAAAGGCCCAGGAATTGTCTTGCTGTAGCATCTAGCTCAGTCCCAGACACAGTAAGCTGTGTGATTAATGCACCGTGTTCAAAATGATGTGACGGTTCTGAACCTGCCTGTCATTTTCTCCATCAAATAATCACATATGTTTTATTGAGGGCAGAAAAACCAATGCTTACATAGTGAGACTGCTTTGTACTTAGGCCTCAATAGGAGTAACACAAAAACACTTCTTAATCTGGGCAAAAATTGGATCTCATTTTTGGAAGAAAGTTTACCTTCTTAAAAAACATACACATTTCTCAGTAGGTTCCCCTTAACTCTCCAGGAACATTTAAGATGACTAAGGCTGACCTTTTGCTTATTTTTAAGTTTTTTGAAACAGGAATCAATTTGCCATTTTCTGTTCCTTTAGTCTTTCTTTGGATTTTGTGAATTTGCTCCAAAGCATTGTCCTCAGCAGGTCTCTGACTCATTTGCCTCACCCAGAGGTCCACGACTGTGGCCTCGCCATTCCCATTCAACAGCTTCACCACAAGTTGCTGCTGACGCGGCCTGGTGACTCACGGAGACTTCTTGGCTTGCCATTCTCCTAGCTCTGCTGTTGCAGAAAATGTCAGTGCATGTCTCTGTCAATGTAGCATTAAGAGTAAGCGATCTTGGCACAGGCAATAATTATTTGTCTGGAGTTAATCAATATTTTTTAATCAATGACAGTCGACGTGCCCTCTCACAAGTGTTTTGTTTAAAATAGAAACTAGGGGCGCCTGGGTGGCTCAGTTGGTTGAGTGACTGCCTTCGGCTCAGGTCATGATCCTGGAGTCCCAGGATCGAGTCCCGCATCGGGCTCCCAGCTCCACGGGGAGTCTGCTTCTCCCTCTGACCTTCTTCTCACTCATGCTCTCTCTCACTGTCTCTCTCTCAAATAAATAAATAAAATATTAAAAAAAAATAGAAACTAAAAATTTTCAAAGGAAAAAGTGATAAATGGTGGTAGCTTTTTTGTCTATCCTGCACAAAGCTGATTTAACTCATTATATATCTCTATAATAAGACATTACCAATCCCAAGATTTCAGCTGGGAGAGGCATTGTGTGTCTTTTTTTTTTTTTTTTTGAGATTTTATTTATTTGAGAGAAAGAGAGAGAGAGTGAGTGAGCTTGCGTGTGCAAGCAGGGGGAGGGGTAGAGGGAGAGGGAAAGAGAATCCCGAAGATACTCCGAGCTGACTGCAGAGCCTAGTGAGGGGCTCAATCGCACAACCCTGAGATCGTGAGCTGAGCCAAAATCAAGAGTCAGTTGGTCAAGCAACTGAGCCACCCAGGTACCCCCATTTTGTGTCTTTTTGAAAGGAAGAAAGCACATCAGCAAAAGGGGGAGACATTGTGAAGAGTGAGTTTGCGTTCTTCTGCTTAGTTTTAGAATTGGCAGTTCAGTTCCCAAGGGAGTGAATTCATCGTCTTTACCTCACGTTTGCTCCTGTTCTTCCCGAGAGCCCTTCCCCCAGGAGTCGGGGGTTTCAGGACCAAACCGGAGTAAAGATGGGCTCCAGTTACTTTCCAAGCCTCCCATTAGTAGGTGGGGTCTAGTGCTCTCCCCTTGGCACTGGGCAGATGTGAGCTTCTTGCCCAGTGGACTAGCACGGAAGGGTGGGTACGCTGATGTCCATGTCCAGAAGACGTGGAGCTTCCAGCGCCTCTCCCTTGAGTACTCATTCTTGGAGTTGAGTTCCCATGCTCTAAAGAAGCTCATCAAGCCCTTTAGACGCCCTTGTAGGAAAAACCGAGGTGTGTAAGGGCCCCTGCCGAGTTCCCAGCTAATAGCCAGTGCCGATGTTCCAGCCATGTGAATGAACTCATCCTGGAAAGATTATTTCCAGGTCCAGTCAAGGTGAAGCAAAGGGACCAGTGGTAAGATTCCTCCACCAACCCCAACAGTTGGCAGGTTACTAAAAGAAGGTAAATTATTTTGTGGTTTGAAGTTCAGAAGATTTGGGTGGCTTTTTAAGCACCAGCGCCGTGCCCATCTGTGAACATGTGCACATCTTATCCGTCAGTCTTGCCGTCTGTGTGAGGGCGTTCTGCACTCCCCTGCACTGAGGGACACAAAGCCACTTTGCCGCTCTTCTCCAGACCAGGGTTCATCTTCTGGGAGAGCAGGTAGGCTGCTTGTGAGAAGGAGACAATTCAACTGAACTAATTTGTACCCAGTCTTGAATGACTAATGTGTGAAGTGCTTGGAAAGCTTTAACCAGCAAAATTTCAACAAAACTAATAAAATAAATTGAAAAACCAAGAGATGGTATGGGGGAATATATTCTCAGATGGGGTCATAGTTCAGAGTATGCAAAATGAACAGACTGTCCTTATGTTGTACTGTAGGCCTCCAAATTGAGTAGGTTCGCTCAAGGATTTACATTTTGTGGTACTTGCTGGGAAAGAGGCAGGATACAGATGCATTGTGTTATGTTTTAAAATAATTCATTGTTCTTCCCCACGACTAGGTTGTGTGTTCACTTAAGATCGAGGTAAAGTATGTCACATCCTTGTATTTTCCCCCACAAGCTAGTGCAGTGTGTTTTGCACATTTCAAGTGTTCAATAAATATTTTTGTATGAGAAAATAAGTAATATTTATGCATACATATTCATTTGTTCGGATGTCAGAAGTGCCCAATATTATGAGATATCAATATGTATGCATATGATAATATATAGATCTTTTTCTTACCCCTTCATTGCACTGGCTGAAATGGCTAGCACTGTGTTGAATATATCAATTATTTTAAAAATGCAATAATTCCTTCATACTCCTTTAATAACCCCAACCTAGTAGTATTAAATGATTCTTTTTCTGTATTTCCTGGTTTACTTTGCTCATATTTTATTCAAGATTTTTGCATCTATGTTCATGAGCTTGGCCTATATTTTTCCCCATTTATTTTATTTTATTTGTTTACTTTTTAAAAATTTTAACACATAATGTATTGTTTGCTTCAGGGGTACAGGTCTGTGAATCAACAGTCTTACACACTAGGGAGGGTGTGTGCTTTGGCCTATAGTTTTACACTGTAATTTCCTGGGTTTTGTTATCAGAGTTAGGCTCTTCTCATAGAACAAACTGATAAATATAAATGTAATTTGATCAATTGAACAAAAACAAATTTAAAATTTTATAAATTCAGGGTAAGAATGAAAAGGCAATCCACAGAACGGACAAGGTCATTCTAACGCATATCACTGGCAAGGAGTTGCATCCTAAATCTAGAGAAAACTTTCTAAGGAAACCACAGAAAACCCAATAAAAATGAGCATGGCACTAGGACAGACACATGACCAGCCTGGGTGTCTGTGTGGCCAGTAAGTACATGAAGAGATGCTCAGCTGTACTGGGGATCAGAGAAAAGTTAATTAAAACTATAGTATGATACCACTTAAAAAACCCAGTGATTAAAACTAAAAGACTGTATGAACATTAGCAAACTGTGGAGCTTCCAGAATCCTCATGCTTTGCTGCCCCAAGGTGACACTGGCATATAATGACTTTTTTTTTTTATTATTTACTTGATAGACAGAGATCACAAGTAGGCAGAGAAGCAGGCAGAGAGAGAGAAGGAAACAGCCTCCCTGCTGAGCAGAGAGCCCGATGCGGGGCTCAATCCCAGGACCCCGAGATCATGACCTGAGCTGAAGGCAGAGGCTTAACCCACTGAGCCACCCAGGTACCCCCATATAGTGACTTTGGAATACTGTTTGACCAGCAGCTAAGAATCAGCTCTGTTGTAGTTGGGTAAGGCCACTTCTGAGGATAGACCTGGCAACAATGTTTGTTAGATAGAGAGATGGATAGAGAGATACAGATTTACAGACTAAAAGACAGGATGGTCTGAGTAGTATTACTTGTAATAGCCCATATTGGAAACAACTGTCTAATGTAATAGCCCCCATTACAAATGTCCATCAGTCATGATGTGGTGTATTCACTTAATGGGAAATTATAACCTAATGTAAAATAACAAAGTGACAAATGCACAAACATGGACAGATGCCCTAGATATAACAGTGGGTAAAAGTAACCAGACACAAGAGAGAGAACACTTTTTTATCCCATTCACAGTTCAAAAATACCAAAACTAATACATGATGCTGGGTACCATATAAGGCTGTGGTAAAGGGCTAATAAGGGATGCAAGGAATTTCCCCACACCTCTGAAAAGCAGGTAATTCAAACTGTTCCAAGATATGGAAAAAGTAGGGTAACTTTTAAATTATTCTCCGAAGGTAATGTTACACTCACAGTAAACCCCTAGAAAGATTTCACAAAAAGGAATGTCCATTCCACTTATGAATGTCAAAGCCAAGTCCTAAGGCATTTAGCACCAAAACCCAGAGCACATTAAAATAATAATATACATATCAAGTGCAGTTTCTTCCAAAGAGGCAAAGATGGTTCGAAATTAGAAGTCTTTCAGGGAGATCGTGTGGTAGTTGTCTTTCTCCAGTTGACTTATTTCGCTAAGCATAATACACTCTAGTTCCATCCATGTTGTCGCAAATGGTAAGATTTCATTTCTTTTGATGGCTGCATAGTATTCCATCGTATATATATATACCACATCTTCTTTATCCATTCATCTGTTGATGGACATCTAGGTTCTTTCCGTAACTTGGCTATTGTGGACATTGCTGCTATAAACATTCGGGTACACGTGCCCCTTCGGATCACTACATTTGTATCTTTAGGGTAAATACCCAGTAGTGCAATTGCTGGGTCATAAGGTAGCTCTATTTTCAATTTTTTGAGGAACCTCCATGCTGTTTTCCAGAGTGGTTGCACCAGCTTGCATTCCCACCAACAGTGTAGGAGGGTTCCCCTTTCTCCACATCCTCGCCAGCATCTGTCACTCCCTGATATGAGGAAGTGGAGATGCAACGGGGGTGGGAGTTAAGGTGGTAGGAAAAGTAAAAATGAAAGAAGATGGGATCGGGAGGGAGAAAAACCAAAAGAGACTCTTAATGTCATAAAACAAACTGAGGGGGGGGGGGGGAAGAGGGGGTGGGGGAGGGGGGGGGGGGTTACATCATATGTTTAAATAAAGCTTAAATAAAGTAAAAAAAAAAAAAAGAAGTCTTTCAGTATCATTGTAGGAGTTATTGAACATAAAGAGATGAACATATGAAGGCTTATTTCTTAGGAAGACACAGTATGACCTGTCTTCTGCCTTCAGCTAATTACATTTACATCAGCCCCAACAACAAAATGCAAACCCATTTTCTTTAACTAGACAAGGTATATGTTAAATTAAGGCTGAAATGATAATCAAGTAAAGGCAGTCTGGAATTCTGTGAAAAAGGCCAATGCTAGAAGGCCAGAAGGAGAGGGAACAGTCCCTGGGAAGGGTTAGGATACACTTCCTATAGCCTGGAGAGTGATGGGACTTTGCCGCAGATGTGGCCAGACTGCTGGATCAGAACTGAAGTTGAGAAGTAGAAACAAATTTCTGCAAAAAACAAACAAAATTTCTTATAGGGTCAGATGACATCTTTCATTAGGGTGAAAAGACAGACCTTCCAATAAACGGCATGGGAAAACAATTTGCTCTCTGGGAAAAATAATAAAGTTCGGTTAATTCCTCATACTGTATACTGGCAAACATCCCAAACTGATGAAATATTTACATTAAAACATCAAATAGTAAAAGCTGTAGAAAAAAGTGGAAGTATATTTAATCTCTGAATTATACAGGCATTTCTAGCTATAACAAAAGAAGCATAAAGAGGAAAATAAACCTGGTCCCTTTAACAGAAAAATCAAACGCTTTTGTAGGACCAAAACTCAGATGCCAGAATGATTAAGTAACTGAGATAATCAACGTGTGTATTTACCAGGACAAATGACAGTCTTTTAAATATGTGTGAGTATGGCACACACCCAGCGGAGAAAAATGGGCAAAGGACATGGAGAGTGTGATCACACAATCCAGGAATTATGAGGGCAAAAATGATCAGTGGCAGTAAAAAGAAAAATGCAAATTAAGCCGGTAAGATCCCATTTATCACCTGTCAGAGGGATACATGCTGTGTGGCTTAATATTGGATTGTCGTTGAGAGGTGGGGACGTAGGCCCTTGTTTGTATGGTGTTACAGTGAGAAAGCAAATAGGTTTAACTGCTGTGTAAGGAAGCTGACATTATCTTTTCCAATCAAAAATGCATGTTCTCTTGGAGCCAGCTGTTCTTGTAGGAATTCCCCAGAGTGGACAGCCACGCTTGTGACAAGGTTATGCAGTGCTGTATTCCTGGAACAGGGCCCTTTGGACTAACGTGTTGCGGAACACTGCTTCCATGTTTGATTGGGGGAAGGTACCACCTGCTCGTCTCCTCTGTTCCATAACTGACCTGGTAGGCTTTGGGGAAGCACCCGCTATCCAAAGGGTTACTGCATCCCCAGTGGAATGTGTATGTGCTAACACCAAGTGGCATAAACAAAAAAATATAAATAGTGTTATAGCGTATATATGGTTTTTTTATGGTAGTCTTTTTAAAATATTGTCTTTTTTATAGTTTTTGAAATAATGGAATATTCTCAAATTAGGGCGTGCATAAAGATCAACTGACACCTTATGCAGAGACCTAGCTGGGTGCCGACCACAGAGTACGTGACTCAGTAGGTATCGGGGTCGGACCCTGTGATCTGCATTTTTATCAAGGTGGTGGGGATCCTTACACTGCTGGTTCTCAGGATCCCATTTTGGAAACATGGATATAGGCCGATTCCTGCTGTGTGGCTTCTTTCCATGAATACCATTGAACGGAACTCCATTCTGTCTGCGCATGGACATACACTGAGTATTGTCTCCGTCAGCATGTCTCGGGAAGGCAACACATCAGTGTGGCCTCTGTAACCAGACTGGAGTTAGGTGCCTGCAGGTGGGCTGAGAACACACGTCCCAGGTGACAAAACCAACCAGAGCCTTACGAAACCTCACCATGGCTGGCCTGAGGAAAAACTCCGGGTGTCTTCTGTCTCCTTACCTGGGTCTCTGTCTAGGAGGTTTGGTTTAATTACGTCAACTATAGTAATCTCTTGTTCACTGACAAATGTGTGTGTTCAAGGGCAGCCATTAAGTGGCCAACCATTGTCTTCCATCTTCTTGGGAAGAATTTTAGCATTTGTACAACTTCCTCATCCTTCAGGTAACACCCGGCAAATGTTTTTTATCTAACTTTTCTGCCCTCCTGGCTGATACACTTCAGCGTCCGTGATGAGGCGTGCTCTCTTCCCATCATCCTGTGAAAGGATCAGCGGGCAGAGCTGCTCAAACATCACTGCTAACCCCAAGGCTGGGCCAAGCACTTGGTAACGTTGCTTTATCAAGGGAAATCCAGGGGTGCCTAGGTGGCTCAGTGGGTTAAAGCCTCTGCCTTTGGCTCAGGTCATGATCCCAGGGTCCTGGGATCGAGCCCCACATCAGGCTCTCTGCTCAGTGGTGAGCCTGCTTCCCCCTCTCTCTCTCTGCCTGCCTCTCTGCCTACTTGTGATCTCTGTCAAATAAATAAATAAAATCTTAAGTCCAAACAGCAGCAGCCGTGTAACTGGTGTCCAACAGACCAGAGGCATTTAGGGAATCTTAGATTCTTCAACTTGTGTTGATTACGGTAGCCTTATATATATATTTTTTTAAGATTTTTTAAAAATTTATTTATTTGACAGACAGTGATCACAAGTAGTCAGAGAGGCAGGCAGAGGGAGGGGGGAAGCAGGCTCCCTGCCAAGCAGAGAGCCTGACTCAGGGCTCAATCCCAGGACCCTGAGACCATGACCTGAGCCGAAGGCAGAGGCTTAACCCACTGAGCCACTCAGGCACCCAGCCTTATACTTTTTAATGTGTTTATACTTGCCCTTCATGAATCAGAAGGGGCGTATTACAGATGTCACACACTCATCCATGAATAACAACATTTTAGGTTTTTGTTTTTGTTTTTGTTTTTGTTTTTTTCCTTTATGGTCGTACTGATCTGAAATGAGTTCATATGGCTGGTGGAAAGTTACGTGCAAGCTGGTGAGATAAACAGACCTCTGGTTATGCTTGTTTTTATCTGGCATTATAATGCACAAGTTCATCAGTGACACCTTTCACACAGTTCAGATGTTCAGCTTTCCAAACTGTGTCTGTACCCCTCCTGTGTTCCTCTGGCTGCCACACAGCCAGGAAGCGTGAACACCATTTTCCTTTGTATCCCATGCTGGTGGCCTCCCCAGAGCTCTCAGTAAGGTCTTTCTAGGAAGTTAGCACCAGCGCCATGATTTTATCTGCATCATGCGTTTGTGGAAGACTGCATTTTTCATTAAGTATCGTCTTCTGAAATTTGTCGAAGTAGCTTTTTCACTGTAGATGTTCTGATCTGCTTCACCAGGCTGCTTCTTTCTCAGCATCAGCCTCCTGGAGATCCACACCCAGGGTTCACTGTTGAGTTCTCCACGGCCCGCTGGGGTCATGACCAACAAACCTGTTGCTGGTAGACATCTGCGCTGGGCTTGTTGCAGTTCCGTCTGTATGATGGGCACAGGGTCTCCACCTCCATTTTTCACCCCATGCAGTGTGATTTTCTGTGTCCCTAGTTCTTGCTTGTCGTTGTTACAGAGGAAATGCAAACCACTCTGATAAACATATCCCCCTCTATTTTCTGATTTTAACTGTCCCCAGAGTAGTTGATCTGATTCTAAAAGTATTTTCGACTTTAATTAAAGTGAAAGCAAAACAGAAGAAAATGTTAAAGAATAACAAATACCAAATAATACCTTATCAAAATATATTATGAACCATGTAATACCTAATAATTCATGGACCAAAAATGTCAGCAGACTGAGGCACAGGGGGCTGTTGTCAGCACAGACACACAAATGGTGCTTCTTATTGGGAAAGATTAGACTTTGTGACCAAATGCATTTTGGGACAAAAATTATTTTAAGAAGTGGTTTTCAGAAATTATGAGACTTAAACATATTGACTATGAGACTATGCACTTACATAAATAAGATATTAGAAAAAACTTAAATATCCACCAGTGGGGTTTGATTCAATAAATTGTGGCATATGCTCTACAGCATAATACATCAATAGCTCTCAAAGCTATGGAATTAAAAGCTAATTAAAGCTCAGAGCTAATGGAATGAGACGCTGCTTATATTTTTATCTAAGAAATAACCTTAAGATTTATTATTAGCAAGCAGTGTGCTAAACAGTATTTATAGGCTGTTTTTGTTGCTGTAGAAAAAAGAGAAGATACATATACAAGTGGGTGCCCTGCATAGGAAAACAAAAATTGGTGTATGGAAGAGAGGGACTGGGAGAGAGGCTTTTCAGCCTGTGTGTATTTTCTTCCCTTTGATAATTTCTACTACTGAAATATGGCAATACGGTATGGATTTCTATTAATTTTATTCAAAATATTAAACACTCGAGGGGTGCTGGTTAGCTCAGTCAGTTGAGTGTCCACTCTTGATTTTGGCTCAGGTCGTGATCTCAGGGTCGTGATATGGAGCCCCGTGTTGGGAAGATGGGCTGCTTGAGATTCTCTCTCTCCCCCTCTGCTCATTGACAGAGAGTAGCAGGTATTTTCCACAGGACTTGATGTCTTTGGTGGTGTTCTGATGGATATGATTGCAATATATGAGCTCTGTAACAGTATATTTGGGGAGATATATAACTGCTTAAATATTATTTTCCGAAAAGAACTGATGAACGGGTCCTTGTTTGAAAGAAAAAGACTCCTGGTGGGATAGAGTTTTGTGGGCTCTGTTCTGTTTAATTTTTAGATTTTGAGTTCCCTCATCTATTTATTCTATGAAGGCTTATTGAGAACCCACCAAATGTGAGATTCTGCTGGTCTACTAAGGGAATACATGGGTGGGCACTGTTTCAGTACACAAAATTACAGCCCAAAGTGATTTGCAAGTTACTACTTCCAAAGTTAGAAGCCTCTTACTTCTCTGGACTTGGAGTACCATGTGTTTGTGTGTTTGTGTGTGTGTGTGTGCATGTGTGTTTGTGTGGGTCCCTATCTTTCCCTCATTGTATTCAAGCAAAGAGCATGACTTTCCTTCGCATTGAGGATTCTGGGTTCTCTTTTCCATAGGCCCATCTCTGGCACAAATGATGTATAAAACATATTCAGATATGTTCTTAGGATGCCAAAGTTAAATACATTTATATTTTCATACATTACTCATGGTTATGGAAACAGAGTTTCGACAAATATCTCCGTACTAGACAAGGCAATTTCTGAAATAGTTGAGGGAATAGATGGTAGCCGTCCATCCTTTCTTCTGTTTCATGTGCTGATAATGGAAATAATGGAATTTTGTTTGATTTTGGAATTAAACTAAGTACACAGTGCTGTGGTATTTCTAATATGGTCTTTATGTCTGAGATCTTGAAAGGGAATTCTCTACATAAATCAAGACAGTATTATTATGAAGAAGATGTTCAAGGGACACTTGCATACTATAAGTTTATTAAGTAAATCTTTAGATAGGTTTTCAGCATATTTTTTAGCTTTTCCTATTAATAAGACACCATATTTCCCAGTAGAAAACCTTAAAACAGTTACAGCTACCTTCAGAATTATTGTCAGTAAAGGTTATATTATTTTATTTGGAATATTAAACATTTATAGATAGAGTATGATTTAAAAGGAATCATCATGCCCAGAATATTAACCACGGTAACTCCTAGAGACTGCACACTTACAGTCTTCTCAGGAAGAATTCTGAAAAATAGACCAGGAATGCCACAGGATGGCTATAGCAGGTTTTCTATAAATCAAGCTAAGCCCTTGAGGCAGGAGGGAGAGCGTTCAGTCTCACTCCGGGGAACTTGGGAAGACTTACGTGTTTAATTCGCATTTCCTTCATTGCTTACCTGCTTAGCTCTGAGGAAGCCGAGCTAGTTACTAAGAAGTGTATACTGAGAATGAAACTTCTGACATGACAGTATGAAGTCTCAGAATGATAGGATAAGTAGGAGCGGGATGTATATTTGATACCCATCTTCCACTGATGGCCCGCAGGCCTTCCTTTGAGTTCTTACCTGTTCACAAGAAGCACCGGGCCATGCACAGGCACACACACCCTCAGTGCACACTTCTACTCTAGCATAAGCCAGAGCTTTGAGAAACGCTAACGTGGACATTCTGAAGACCCCACAGCTCCAAGGGACAAGAGACCCAGAGCTGCAGGGAGCTAGTAATGGCTGTGTATTGGGCTAGCGGGCTGAATCCAGGCCTTGTGGGGCCTGGATCCCCTCAGCAAAAAATCACAAACACAAAATTATGGATGGGAATCGGTATTTACTAGGAACAAAAGCAAATCCCAAATTAGACATTTTAAAATGCTTAATAAGCTTGTAAACGTAAACAAATCCAGGGAAGAGTAATAATGTGTGTGTGTGTGTTTGTTTGTTTAATTTAACTGCCTAGCACACCTTTATGATACTTTAAATCCCACATTTTTGGCTGTCTGCTCTTTGATTACTTTTTCTCAGTTTAACAATTTTGTAATATCACTTTCCCTAGAGAAAATGGAAAGCAAATTCCACTTCAGTTTTAGCATGGTTGATTGAAATTTGCTTTTATTACTAATCATAGAAGTAAGAGGTACAAAAGCCCTTTTAGAAATTTGGGGAGGGGTCAGAGCCATGTGTTAACATGTTTTCTTTTTTAATTCTGCAAAATTAAGATATTTTAACAGTAATCCATTCAATCCCTGTCTCTACTCTGACTTTTCCTGTATGGTTTGACCTCCTAACAGGTGGGATTCATAATCCTGTGGGCAGTGGGCTGTGTTGGAGCCCAAATGAGAGGAAATCAGAGGATACATTTAGTTGGGGTTAGGAGGGTATACTTGTGTGATTTTCTGGCACTCATGTTTTTACTTGGATGACTTCATCCCATCCCAGTGCAGGAACGACTACTAGCAGGTACACTCGGAGGCATCCCTAAGGCCGGTTATCGCCCAAGAGGGATGTCTTGTGGCACGCGGCTGGTGTAGGAGGAATCGGTGTTGTGCCATTTCGGTAGATGTGACAACAGTCCTCCAGTGGACATGCTCCTGCTGTGGATGAGTTCGGAAGCTGTAGCTCAGTGTCATGAAGCGAATGGGATGATTGGAAAGAAGTCTTGACCAATTTCAGTTAAAATAACCTGCTTTTTTAAAGAGCCATTTGGGTCCATGGCCACGTAGGTCCAGTGCTTCCTGCCGTCCGTGGGTCCCCTGGCCACAAGGGCCACCTGCTGTGTGGACAAGGACAGCTGGGCCTTCAGAGAGACCCAGGTGGGCTTCAGCAGCTCAGTCTGTTACAGGGATGGCTGCATGAGGACGGCTTACTGCACCTCGGCTTCTGTTTCATAAACTGCTGAACTTGCACAGCTGGAAGGACTCACTGGTTCCTGTATTGATCATCTGTGTTGTCGCCTGCAGAGAGAGCGAGCGCGGGGACAGCTGGACCGGGATCTGCAAATAGGGAGCTGAGCGGGAGATTGTGTTGAGTGAGGTCTGGGGGTGGACCTCACGCACGGTGAGGAGGTTGATGTTTACTGGATGTTGAGGGGCGTCCTTGAGGATTTGAAGCTGGGGACTGGACTGCTCTGGTGCATGTACTCGGTGTGCAGAATTGGGATGGAAATGCGTGTTCCGTGGTGCGGCCCCCAAGTGCCAGGCCAGGTGCTAATCACCCAAAACTAACTCATTGAAGGCCGAGCTGTTCGGTTTGATGAGGGGGGCTTCAGAGCTGGGCATGTTGCTCAGACAGCTCTGCTGGGGTGCTGGTTCCCATCCTCCTGGGGCGGGACTCAGCCAGCCTGTCACTGGCTGTAAAGACGCTCCCACGCCATGTGGAGGGCTTCACTGGAAGCTTCTTGTCTGTGCTCCAGATTCTTCTGTGGGGAGAAGTAGACTCGCCTTTTAAATTGAGAACATTTTCAAATGTTTTGGCAGTTGGCTCAGTAGAGAAAAGGTGTTCTTTTGCAGTTCAGTTGGAGTGTGGCTTTTTGCAAACGGATGATATTTTAGAATGGCTCGTTCGAAGGGAGTATTTTCAGAAACTATCAAAATAGAATTAAGCTGCTCGTGTCCGGAAGCTGAAACACAGTCTCGATGCGCTCCTGAAATGCTCCCGGGCCCCACAGCTGGTTATGGGGCACGGGGCACGGGTGTCGTGGGGGAGGGGCGAAGACACCACACCTCAGGCTCCAGCCCGTTCGGGGCCCCACGTGTGTCTCCAGACAAACGATCTCTCTCCGAGCCCCTCGTCCCTTCCTTTCTCTCCCCTGCAATAGCCAGTTTGTATCAGAAGTTCCTGGCACAAATACAAGTGTTAATCAGAGAGAATGAATCAGAGTGTCTGCGAGGAGAGTTTGACTCATCTACAAGTTTTGTTTTCCTCTTTTAGGAAATAGAGATACTTAGGCTTTATGGAAGACCATTTTAAACCCATTTCTTCTTCTTCTTCTTTTTTTCCTTCCTTCTTTTTTTTTTCCTCCTTTTTTTTCTTTTCAACCAACATCACCCATTTTCTTATTTGGGTGTCCTTTATCTAAATTGACTGGGAACCTTCCTCCGGGCATGAGATCTGTGCCTAATTAGCTTTAGTAGAGGTTTTACAGTTTCCATTTAGAAATCCAAATGGATGAGGCGCCTGGGTGGCTCAGTCAGTGAAGCCTCTGCCTTTGGCTCAGATCGTGATCCCAGGGTCCTGGGATCGAGCCCCACATCGGGCTCATCACTCAGCAAGGAGCCTGCTTCTTCCTTGCCCTCTGCCTGCTGCTCCCCCTAATTGTGCTTTTTCTCTGCCAAATAAATAAATACAATCTTTAAAAAAAAATCATAATGGAAGAAAGAGTAGATGGTAGCCCTCAGCAGATACCCTAAAATAACTCGGATTTAAAACACCAAATAGCGGGCTTCAAGACCCACACAGGAGCAACCTCATAATTTTAAGAGGCAGAGAATGGAGATGGGCCATGTAAAGATGGTTTGAGGCGTCCCGTGTTGGGGGTGGGCGGGGATGCATTCCAGAGCAGGGCACAGCGGGCAAGTAGGAGCACATGGAGTCTCCCTGGGGGCCTTTCCACTGTCTGGGTTCGGCTTCCCTTTCTACTTTTTTCTTCAGCCAGGGAGACCTGGAGATTACTCCCATTTGTGTGTTATTTAAAAAAAAAAAATTCTTCTCTGGTTGATTTCCCTGTCACATCTCATCCAGAGGACTCCATCCTCTGAACATAGAATCCACCTTTTTCTTCGCTCAGGGATTCCTTTCTGTGTCCTGTGGGATTTACCCCCACATGTTTGCATTTGGCTGGTCAAGCCTCAGAAGCTGAGCAGGGGCCAGGCCGGTGCCACATTTGGGAGATAAACCTCAGGGATTGTTGTGAACTCGTTCGTTTCCTCCATCAGCCGTCCCAGCCAGTGGTACCCGGCCTGGTTGTCATGCACAGGTCAACCAGACGACGGAACACTTAGCGAGAAGCCGGTACCACTGAGTACCACAGTACTGAAGGACTGTGTGATGAGTCTGAAGGATCTGAATTTCTGGGAGCTCCCAGGATGCCGGGCCCAGTTGGGAAGAACCAGTGGTCTCTTTAGATTCCTCAGCATTTCAAACAGAAAACCATCCAGTGATCTTAACAGCTTCAGAGATGGAAATACATTTCGCATGCAAGTATGTTACCCAAAATGCAAGAGATTGCTGTGTGACTCTTTTAAGGATAACCTGCTGGTTTTTGGCCATTCTTCAATATAAGTTAATTTTAAAGAATACTTAAAGTGTTGTTTTGACTAAAACCTCTTTCATCTGATGAAAGCCTATGACAGATGCCTCTGTGAGCTGAAGTTACGAAAGCAAACCTATTTTTGAAGGTGTGCAAAGGTGTTAATTAAGAAGCTGGCAATTTTAATTATGGATAGTCACTGAGGAGACATGATTGACATCTCATACCAAAGTCATGGTTACTAAATGGCCAGTGGCTGTGATTTCTGTGACCAAATACTGGTTATACTAAACAATTATTATTGAAGGCTGGGCTGCCCAGTATGGTGATTGCTATGTATGTGTGGCTGTTGAGCATTTGAAATGTGATTGGTCTGAATGCTGATGAGCTACAAGTGTGGGATATACACTGGTTTTAAAGGGAAAAAAGTAAACATTTTAATAACCTTTGTATTGAATATAAAATTTGATAATTTTTATATTTGAATACAAATACAAAATTTGTATTTTGTATTCCATATATTTTATGAAATATATTATTTCATGATATATATATTACATAAAGTATATTAGTAAATTTAGTTCACTTATTTTCACTTTTTAAATATAAGTAGTAGAATATTTAAAATTGCATATACATGGCTTCTTTTTGTGGTGCTTGTCACATTTCTGCTGGGCGGCGCTATTAGTCCAAGGAGACTAATAGACGTAAACACATTGTTAAAAGAGTGAATTAAATTCCTTTGAACAAGGTTGTCAGTTTTATTAACCTTCAGTACGCATCCTAGAAACTCTTCTCTACTTTCCCTAGTAATTCTCTCTTTTCAGTAAGCCCTGTTCATACACATGTGCAGGAGACACACATGCATTTCCACGCCCCTCGCTGCAGTCTGTTCTCCAAGGAAAGAGGAAGAAAACAGCTGGCTGATATGCTGGAAAGAGAGCTGGAATAAGGTTCAGAAGATCTGGACTGTGTCTAACATGTCTACCAACAGCCCCCTGTGAGAGCAATAAGGCACTTAGTTGACCTGATTCTCGGTTTTCTCGCCTGTAAGTTAAATGTTGTAGAAACCCTCAAGGACCCTTTCATGCCCTGACATTCCACAGTGCCCTAAAACTAACACTGACAGCACAGGAGTGACATGAAAGTTGATTAGGAAGCTGACTGGGTAGAAAAGTGGGGAAGAAGCCCCCTTGGTCCCCAGAGCTTTGTTCCTGATTAATTCCCTACAACTTTGCCCCAACCTAGAACACGCCCCAAACCTTTATTTCACTACCCCACGTCAGCTGCACCTCAATTAAAAAAATATAAAAGAAAAACATCTGAAGTCAGAAATTATGTTGATTGAGCAGGGCCTGCATTTTGTATTTAAACATTAGATAATCTTGGACATCAGAAAGCATTGGCTATTATGAGGAACGACTTTGTGTCATTGTTGTTTTAGGCATGCTTTTTACCTAGACATGTATGCTTCCCTCAAACCCACACACACATACATGTCCCAGGCTGGTCACAGTTGGTGTTATTTACTTAATAGTAAGTTCTCCTCTTGCTCTGTCACTAGAAGTTCTTTCTGGAATCCTCGCGTGAGCCCAAACATGAAGTTAGCTCAATTTGTACTTGATTTCCCCGCATGATTCCCAGAAAGTCTTCCATGGCCACCACTCTGCGGACTCGAGCGGTAGCTGTAACCTGATGCCGCCTTCGCCAAGACCTTGGCAATGAGTCCTTCCTCCCAGATTTTCCACTGAGGCCATCTGACAGGTGTTTGTAATCAGAGTATTCAGAGGGAGATGAGAGGCTCCAAATAAACCTGGCATGTTCCCCGCCCCAGTCAAAGAATCAGAGGATTCCATCTATTGCAATAAAGACTTGCAGATGCTTCTTGGGCCTCATTTATAACTTGATAAGACGAAGTTGGTAGACTGTATGCAAATATCCATGTGTAAAAACCAACCCACGCTGCCCCTAGTTTGCAAAGGGATCTTCAAATTACAAAACACCATTGAGCCCTCCAGAAAAGCTCTCCCATGCTTGGGTTCCGGTAACGAGCATTTCCACAGCGGACAAGCAGCGGCAAGTGGCAGCCAGGCTCCGTGCTACAGAACCTGCAAGCCCGGTCGGCCAGTGGAGGTTCTATGCTGAGAAGGAAGAATGCCACCCTGCAGTAGTGTGGGGTCTGCAGGAAAGGTCAGGGTGGGGGGTGCTGTTGGACCCGCAGAAGAATCATGGGGACAGGAGACTCCAGGGTGTCAGTGACTCAGCAGCAAGTGAGGAAATGATTAAGGGATTCGCCCGTTGTGGAAACTGGAGAGTTGTCTCAGAAGGAGATAACAGCGGTGCCCTTGATTCCTCAGGCACGCACGTGGCTGGGCTCCACCAAGCTGGGAGCTCGAGGTGAATAAATTTAGGGAGAGGGAGGGCCTGGAGCAGCCTGACCTGGGGGCCCTCGGGGCATTGTCCTCCAACAGGGAGTAAACAAACCTGACCACAAGGCTTGGCCAGCACCAGTGATTTCCATGTGTAGTTCAGTGCTTGGTGTTGGAGATTTTTTCCTCAAATCTGAGCAGATAGAGTCGTCCGTGACATTCATTCCCTAAAGAATTTCTGGGTGGTGTGTGTGGTGACTGGGTGATTCGCATACATGGACTGTTGACTTCAAAGCAAACAGAAGGGAGGGGAGGAAGGAGTTTTGCCAGAGCAAAGGTGTGATGGCTTCTTTGGAGGTACTTGGAGGAGGAGAATGACCCCGTGTTAGTGGTCACGTCCGTCCCTCCCCCATAGCAGGATCTTGAATGAGCAGGGCACAGATCTGTGATTCTCCCCTCCCTCCACCGTGCCATCCCTGGAAAGGAAACCATTGAGGAGAGGAAGGGACCGAGTCTGAATGGACACCTTGAATAGAGATGACAATGGAACACCAAACTTAATCATTTCTGTTTTTTCATCAGAGCAACTTAGAGCTCAAGGGAAAGTACCTATGTAACAACGTGACCAGTGACGTCAATGTTACCATGCCATGTACCAGTTAATCACCATATGCTTGGATATCATTGTTGTGGCATTTATAACCCAAAACTGCTGCCCTGCCTCCTCTTTAGTCTTAAGGGACAGCACTGTTAAAGCTCACACATTTGGTGATGTCTGTTTCTTTCAGGCTAAGCTGGCGCTTGGATAAATGTGTCTTAGCAAGAATATCGCAGATTCCACTTGCCCTCTGCAGAAGCAGTGGACCTACTGCTGAGTGATTTATTTAAGTCTCAGATAAAATCATCATCGCTTTCTCAAAGCAATAAAATGGCTTGGCTTACATGGGGAGATAGAGAAAAACAAAACTAACAGAGAATGCTTAGTGGAGATGAAAAGACTGTTTACACCATAGAGCATGGGCATTTCACTTTTTACAGTGAGAGAGTTGGAAAGGAATCATTACCAGGGGGACCCAAAGCCAGCATGAACATGAAGCTCACTCATAGAGACAGCATCCCGGGTACAAGCCCAAGCTCGAAGCAGGGTGACCAGGATGGACCTGGTCCAGAGCAGCTTCCTTCCAGACTCAGCAAGGAGTGATTGCACAGTCCTCATGGCTGCTCTCCCTTTCCCACAACAGTGGGACCTGTACTGCTTGCAAAGTCCTCTGGTTTTAATTTAGAAAAGCCTGGAGAGTCTCAAAGATGTATAGAGATGACAGATTAATAGACTCCTCATGCAGCCTAATATTCCAGAAAATCCTTAAAGCTGCCTTCTGTTAAATTACTATAAAAAAGAACTGTGGCTCACCAGAGTCCTGCCAGATTAAGTTATCTGTCCAGTTACCTTATGGCTTGTAGCTGGTTTAGGATTAAAGCAGGGAAACAGTGTGTGAGATGCATTGTTTCTCCAAGAAATCCTGAGGCTACATCCTGAGTCAATCAAACCTAAACAGTAGTGTTTCCCCCCTCTAGATTTCCTTCTCTTTGTATGCACCTTGGAAATGAAAATTAAAACAATAATGAGATATTACCTCGCACCTGTGAGCATGGCCATCTTCAAAAAGATAAGTGATAACAAATGCCAGTGAGGATGTGGAGAAAAAGGAGCCCTTGTGCACCCTTGGTGGGATTGTCAGCTGGTGCAGCTGCTGTGGGAAACACTATGGAAGATCCTTGAGAAATTAAAGGAAGGACTACCGTATGATCCATCAGTCCCACTGCTGGGAATGTTTCCAAAGGAAACAAAAACACTAACGTGAAAAGGTGCCTGGACCCCCATGTACACAGCAGCATTATTTACAACAGCTGAGATTTCCAAGCAGCCTAGGTGTCCATCCATGAGTGAGCAGATAAAAGAAGTTGTGTGTTTGTGTGTGTGTGTGTTTTCTATGCAATATAACTCAGCCATTAAAAGACAAAAACAAAAATGAGGAAATCCTGCCATTTACAACAACATGAGTGGGCCTTGAAGGGATCATGCTAAATGAAATAAGTGGAGCAGAGAAAAACAAATACTGTATGATCTCACTTACATGTGGAATCTTAAAAAATAAATAAATAAATAAGGATCCAACCTTGTGTGACCTACAAGAGACTCAGTTTAGATCCAAAACCACAAACAGGTTGGAAATGAAAGGATGGAACAAAGTCTTCCATGAATGTAGTAACCGGAAAAGAACAAGGTTAAGTACCTAATATCAGACAAGCATCTGTAAATTGAAAACAAAAGTTTATAAAAGACAAAGAACATCATCTATTAATAAAAGTTTCACTGTAGGAAGAAGCTGTGACAGTTAAAGCATTTACGCCCTGAATAACAGACCATCAAAATGTATTAAGCAAAAATCTCCAGAATGGAAGACAGAAAGAGGTCTACAAAAGTAGTTGGAGACTTCGAAGTCCCACTCTCAGTAACAGAACAGCTGGACAGAAGATAAGGAAGCATAGGACTTGAACAATGTGATAAACCAACCAGATCTAGCAGACACGAAGGGAGCACTCTACTCAATGACGGTAGGGTACGCACATTCTTCCCAAACGCAGTGTTATGCTTTCCAGGATAAAGCATATGTGAGGCCACAAAACAATTCTCAATAAATTCTCACATAAAGTACCTTCTCCGATCATTAACAGAACAAAAATGAAAATTATAAGTATGTAGAAACAGAAAAAAATATATACTTTTTAACCCACGGATCAAAGAAGATACTACGAGGGGAACTAGAAAATGTGTAGGTTCAAAGAGAAACAGAAACACAGTGTGCCAAGACCTGTGGGGTCCCGCAAAAGCAGGATTAATGGGACATTTTGTAGCTGAAAATGGTTATACTGAAAAATTTTTTTAAAAATCTCAAATCAATAGCCTAATTTTACAGTATAATTCCAGACAAATAAAAGGGTCTACTCTAAACTGAGGGCAGACACTACCCTACTTTAGAATTGAATTCTGGGTTGATTTCTAGGAGGTCCTATTGATCCGTTTAGATACAAGGAAGTTTTGTTTTGTTTTGTTTGGGGTGGTTTTTTGTTTTCTTTCAAAAAACCTGAGTGGCTCAGTTGGTTAAGTGTCAGACTCTTGATTTTGGCTCAGATCTTGATCTCAGGGCCATGAGATGGAGCCACACTGTGGGGCTCGGCCTCAGCGAGGTGTTTGCTTGTCCCCTCTCTCTGCCCCTCCCCCACTCCCACAAAGATGCCGCAGATACTATGTACCTCCTTCCATTTGGATCATCCCAGCTCACAGCAATCTCCCTGGTGCAGCGTATACACTTCCCTTAGCACCAGTGGTGTGGTCTTCAAGAATATCTGACCACCGATGAGGCTAACTCCAGGTTCCAGTCCTGGAGGATTCGATTCTGCTTCCTGTAATGAACAAGTTTTGGTTACCAAAGGTCATTTGTCTTAGACTGAGTTCCTCAAAAACATGCCCTGAATGAAGATTAATGTGCAAACCATTTATTAAGAAAGTACTCTTGGGGAAAAACAGGACAGAGGTGAAGAGAGCAGGGAAATAAGGGGAGAGAAACCAAGCAAGAGGCCAATTGCAGGCAACATTCTGGAGGTGGCTTTGCCTTCATCCTATAAGGAGACTTCGGAGTGGGAAGTACTCTTCATAGCTGGTCCTGGCTCAGGGCTTGGGAGCTAGTCCTCGCTACGCTGCACCTGTCAGTCATTGGCTGCCCAGGGGAGACATAACTCCCAGGCTCTGGTAGTTTTCTGTGTGTAATCAAAGGACAGAAAAGACCCCAGGCACAGTTTTCTGGAGGCAAGGTCCAAGAGCCAGTGTGCAAAGCCTGTACGGGCCACATAGAACTATGAAGGATCTGAGTGTGTCTGAGCACAGCACTGATGGTGGTTTTCAGTACAAAGAAAACCATCAGCTGTGTGCAGCCACCGGCCCCCACTGCATCCCATTAGAATCCATTTGTCATGACCTTGGGCCACCTCCTCCCTCCATTACTGTGCTCCATGCTTGCTTCTCGGTGCTTCTCAAACATCCTGTCTTCAGGTGTATTTGCCTTTGCCATTCCCTCTGTACAGAATGCTTAGCTCTTGGACTTAGGAAAGACTCCCTCTCTGCTCAAAATCACCTTCCCAAGAAAGGCTCTCCATGGCCACCATTTTCAGAATGGTACACCACTCCCCACCATGAACACCTTTGATTTTAGATTCCCTTCTCCTGCTGTATTTCCTTCATGACTCATTACCTACAACATCTGGAGTTTATGTAATTTGGCCTCAGATTCTAGGAAGTATGACTTACTGGCTGTGCAAATTACCTTCTTTTCTTCTTCAGTATCTTTATGTTACCCATTCCAGGGTTCTTGTGAATATTAGATGGGATAATGTGGGTAATGCACATAAACGTCTTAGAAAAACACCAGTCACACATTAAATGTTCAATAAGGGCAAGTGACTGTTGACTACCTTTTTCACTCAGGATAAGAGTTCTGTTGGGGGCAAGGCTTTAATGGACTGTGACTGCCTGCTCTCAGTAAATAAAACGTTCCCTGGCACATAGTCGGCGTTCAACAATGAGGCTGAATTAATCGATTACACAAATTTTTCTCTTTTTGTCACATGCTCCTTTCACTCTATAGTTCCCTTCAGCTTTCTTCATAATAACTAGTGATGTCTATGGCTGAATTGATCGTTAAAGCAACTGAAAACAACAAACCAGCCAAGCCTCAAAAACTCGATTTTCTGAAACAGTAAACTGGCCCTGCTCTCTGCTACCTATGTGCAAGACAGGGAAGAAATGAAATCAGTGCGACAGATGGCATCTGAGTGTCTGCACGTGGCACCTCCCTGTCCCTTTGGGCACCTGGACACTGATTATTCTGGCAACAGCTTTTATACTTCCACACTGGTTTCTGTTGTTGTTTGCTTTCGTTATTATTATTGTTATTGTTATTATTATTATTATTATTTACTGACAACTTGTTTCATTGTCCATGTTTCACAAATTGACATCAGTAATGCTGAAATGAATGAGCAATTGATTCTAACATGTCCTTCCCTCTGCCACCATCTCATAACCATTAGTGCTTTGATGTAGAAGTTAATTCTTTTACTTTTATCCAAAAAAATATGTGCACTCATAAGTATTACTTGTCATCTGTTAGAAACAAGTCATTGGAGGGATGTCTTCTAGTCCCCAATATCTCTAAATCATCCTTAGAAATCTTTGTCACAATCCAGTTTGATCCCCAGTAATATAGTGGCCCCAGTATAAACCAAATTCTTTTCGATTCCTTCCTAATTCATTTTAAATCTTTCTCATTGGGGCACCTGGGTGGCTCAGTCATTAAGCATCTGCCTTTGGCTCACATCATGATCCCAGGGTCCTAGGATCAAGCCCCACAACCGGCTCTCTGTTCAGCAAAGCCTGCTTTCCCTCTCCCACTCACCCTGCTTGTGTTCCCTCTTTTGCTCTCTCTCTCTCTGTCAAATATTTAATTAAAATCTTTAATCGTTCAATCAATCTTTTTTATCTACTTACCATCACAAAGACCTAAAGCTCTGTGAAAACATGCATATCTATTAAAAGCAAGGCAACCAAACACAAAAACAGCAAGAACAAAAACAGAATGATAGGATAATTAAACAACAACAACAAATTTCCCAGCGGTCAACCCGAAGGCTTAATTCCCAACCTTAATTCTCTTGGGTGCTCTGAGTGTTTGGACCTGTGCACTGAGAGCTTCAGATAGAGCAAGGACACAGAATGGTCTTTTCTGGCCATTATGATCATACTTCCTGTTTGTGGTGCTTTGCAATGTGTTGTCTGTTGTTACTGTTGTTTGGTGACGCCAAGGGAAAAATGACTATCTCATATAAAGCAAAAGCAAAAAAAAAAAAATTGGAACTATATTAAAAGGACACCGTGGAAGGATTTGCCTCTACTCTCAGAGGAGGCATTAAAAACTTCAGAATTAGAATTTTGCTTGTTCTTCATACAAAGTTACTCTAAAAACTGAACATCTATTGAACAGTTTCTGAGGGAACATGTCATTTAATACAAATGCCAGTCCCCCCACTTTTTTTCTTCAAAATGGAGTGTTACTAAAGTTCTATGAAAAATTAACAAAAGAGAATGGCTAAGAATTCCTGAAAAAGAATTATGTGAGCATACCCTACCAAGCAAGCATTGAAACATGCTATAATTCCTCTAATTAAACAGAAGGTTCCTGGTACATCACTGGGCAGAAATACCAGTCCAGCAGAGTCAAAACTCTGGAATGGACTCAAGTACAAACGAAATTTTAGTGCATGATAAACATGGCATCAGTGATTGGGGCAAAGGTAGGCTTTTTCAATAAGTCATGGCAGAACAATTTGAGAGTCATTTAGAAAAAGAGAAGAGTGATCCTTCTCTCAATATATATAAGAATAAACTTCATGTGATTCATAAATCTCATGTAAGGAAAAAATAAAATCATACAAAACTAGAAAATTGAATGAATTCTTTCAGGGGAGGAATGCTTTTGAACTATGACCAACTTCAGATGTAATTAAAAAATGTTAATAAATTAGACTACAAAATGTTTAAAAACCTACTTTTGCTTGAGAAAGAAAAACATCTATCAAATTTAAAATACACATGACATGTAAATGGAAAAGGAGTCTTAGACATGATGCAGAGGGGATGCTAATGAGGCCTTTGTCTTTTTCTGGGATGGAAATGAGCACGCTTTTGAACGGGAGAATGTGGTGCTGGTTGTACAGCTCTGTGAACACGCTAAAAAATATGGAATTGTCCGTGCTGAATTCAGTGGTTGAATTGTATGGGAATTTTTTCTCAATAAAGTTATCACTTTTTCAAAAGGGGGAAATAGTACCTGTTCAAGGGAGAAAACTGGTGTGTCCCAACTTAACCGAGTGATCAAAATTAATATCAATGACAATGAGTCAAAATGATACTTGTGAAGGGCACCTGGGTGGCCCATTCAGTTGGGTGTCAGACTCTTGATTTTGTCTGGGGTCATGATCTTCAGGTCGTGAGATGGAGCCTTGCGTCAGCTCTGGACTCAGCTCGGAGACTTTTTGGGTTTCTCTCTCCCTCTCCCCCGTGCTCAAGTTGGCTGATAAAATGGTTCTGTAAAATTATTTCTTGGAACAAATCCATTTCTCTATTCAGTTAGGTGACATCCAGCCAAAGCATCAATTAGTCACTGATCAAAACAGCTAAGTGCTTTGTCCGGCCGGGTTCACACTTACACCTTCACACTCGGCAGGGCGCTCAGTGTGTGTGTTTGTGTGTGCATGTATGTGTGTTGAGTAAAGTAAAGACCAGATGGAAAATATTTCCTGCACAACCTATAGCTCTTCAGAAAAACCCATGTGAACGATTCCATTTCTGGTAATTAAAGTGGGATCAGCTCCAGCAGAGAAGGGAGGATAGCTAAATCTGGAGACAGACAGATGAGGTTTTCCTTATTTTCCCCTAGACCCAGTCAATACCATGTAACCACAAACAGTCTGAGGACTGTGTATGTGGTTCTGGATAAAGGAGTCTGTTATCAATGGCTGGAAATCTTGATAGCTATTTCTGTATGATGAGGTTGACACTCATACCAAAAGCAAACAAGTATATTACAAAATAAGGAGAATGCCCTCTAATCTCAGTGACCAGTACCTAGAGAGTCCTGATGAGACCCATGTCTGAGTGTGCATCTGTTATATCATCAAAGGTGACATTTCAAATCCCTGGTATGTGTATTGGGGGAATTAAAACATGACCTGGAATTAAATGGCTGTGCATTGGGGAAAAAAAAAAACAGAAGACAGATGCATACTTCATATCATCTAAAAAGTTATATTCCAGAACCAGTTAGCAGTTAATATGAAATATATATATGTACATATAAATTATAATACAGTAGAGGAGAATATTTTTAGAATTTTTGTGACCCAGCCTTTCTAAGCATGACACATATATCAGAAGCCATAAGGAAATGACTGAGTAATTTGTGTTCATAAAATTGAAAAAAAATGTATAGAAAAGATTATATATAATTTAAAAAATCTCAACTGGGTAAAAATATTGACATAGTACTTAATAAATGACTGATACTTTTCATAAAAGAGTTCTTATGGATAAGTATGAAATGATTATTTAAAACAGAGATGATACAAAAATTAATAACATATATTGAGCACTTAACAACTAAGATGGTATGTCAGACATCTTGCATACCCCATGTGCATGCATGTGTGTGGTTTTGGATGTTTATCATTTATTCTGTGCCAGTGTTTATGGTAAAGGATACATATCAGTCATGAATATGGTTTTTCCTGGGGTCTGGAGAGGTATAAAAGAGAGGGGAGGTAAAGAAGGACTTTCCATTAGTTTTCCTTTGCATTTACTGATATTCGAATCTTGTACAAAGAAATGGACACTTAACAATACCATTTACAAAAATTAAAAACCACATCCACAGTGGGAGTTATGAACAGATTGTTGTGACTGTGGTTTTTTTGGTTAGGACCATATGCAATACATAGGTCCATATGCAGTAAACATGCATAATGTTTGTCATAGATAATATGTTATTGTTGCAGGAACCAGACATGTCCGAAAGCTCTGAAATAGAACCTGTTGTAACAGTATCAGTTTTGACTGGTATTTACAGGACACGTCTATCTGCTCACAAATTAATTTATGGAATTTTTTTGAAATGCTTATAACTGATCAATAACAAATACCCCATATATTCAAAATGTCCTGTCAATTATCCTTTAAAACACTTGCTTATTATTTTGTACATCAGTATCTTACTCTTAACATGTTTACTGTTTCATCCAAATACATTTTTAGACTCTGCATATGTTTAAACTCAACGACCCTAAAATGGGTAAAAATGTGCCACGTAGAGCAAGGCTTCATTCCTCTCCCACATACACATTATATTCTCAATTTTCCCCTGAGGTAGGAATCTCCCTGAGATTTTCCCTGCAAGTCCACACTCTGACCCTTGGGTCAGGAAATGAGGCTCATATTTCTGTCACCATAATTCGCCCGTGCACCAGGTTTACGGTTTCCACCTTGAGACACCGTTACCAGTGAAGCTGAGTTATGATAGCCCAAACTGAAATGAACCAGGACACGTGTTGCTCGCAGTATTTCACAATTCCTAATGCAGGTACGGGCTCGGCTAGCATCTCGCAAATTGCTGTGGGAGTGAAGATGGAGTGTGATCCGTGCAGTGCCTCAGCTCAGGCCAAAAGACGCATCACTGCCCCGCAGGTGGTGAGGGCCCATGTAACGCTGAGGTCTCCATCAGTTGAGCTGCGGCTCGGATGCCGGTAAATAATGCAGATGCAAGTTTACCAGTGGTCGGCCTCTGCTGTCCTCCAATACCGCCACGCGGACCCATCACCCTTGCTTAACTGCAACAAGTGTGGGAAGGACACAGATGTCTTTCAGCAAGTCCTTGGTGTTCTGGTTTTTCATTTTAACGTCTTCCTGGAATGCCGTGGCAGATCCGCAGGAAAGGGCACTTGAGTCCATGGCTGAGTGATGTCCACCATAAGTAACCAACACGCGGATGAAAAGACTGACCATCACCAGTATCCTGGTTTGATGTCAACCCTGTTGGTGGCAGGATTTCAGGGAAGCTGCCGACAGAGGTCTCCGTGACTTGGGACCAAAGTGGGTGCTGCTCAGGAGGGAGCCTGAACGTTCTAGGCGAAAGCTACTGCTGCCTTCTGCCACTGACCACACGTGGGCTTACATGTGCTCAAGGGCTTCCAGAAAATACTGTTTGTTCCGTTCTCCCCAGCCCCTGCGACTGTACCGGAGTGCTTCCCTTGCAGAATTGAAACAGAAAGCTGTTGGCAAGGGCGTGTGGTAAATGGCGTGGCCAGCCCTTAGAAGAACAGGTGTGGTGTTGCCAACAAACACAACCCGTGCACTTTCTGACCGGCTTCTAAAACCGATGCGTGCAGCACAAATTTGATTTAATGTTGCATCGACATGCACTGGGAACCACATATTTGAGAGAAAAATTTGGGGTGTTGAGTGATTCATTGCAGGAAGTCCAGAAAGACTCGTGGATTCTTTCTATTTCAGGTTGCTAAAAAAACTACCGTTCTTTTATTTTACTTTACTATAGAAATTCAGTATTCACAAAGCTGGGAGAATCGTACGAATGAACCCGTATTCTCAGCTTCCCACTTCAGTCTTTCCTCTCTTGCCCCACCTTGTCCCTTTCGTTATGAAACATCGACATAAATCCAAAATGCTATATTCTTTTATCTGTGAATATTTATTACATATACCTGAAAGATAACGCTTCCAAAATATAACCATGATATTATTAATCATGCCCAAAATATGTATAAAAATGATTCTTTAATAGCACAAAGTATTTAGACAGTGTTCAGTTAGCTCTATTTGATAACTGTTAATGGATTTTTAAAACGAGGGTCCTGATAAGGTCTACATGTTGCAATTGGTTGATAAGTTGCTAAAGTTTCTTTTAATCTGTAGGTTTTCTCTTTCTCCTGACCTCATTCTTAACCTTTTTCTGTCTCTAGCAATTCATTTATTGAAGACTCAAGTGGTTTTGCACAATACAGTTCTGACTGATTGCACCGGTGCGGTTTTATGTAACCTACTTGGTTATGGTTAGGCTGAGAGGCTCGATCAGATTCTGGAAAGTGCTACTGTGTACCTGCATTAGAGCACACACAGTCCAGCTTTCTCTCCTTGGGTGGTTTTTCCTGTTTCTGATAATCATTTCCTGCTGTTTGTCTTGGATTCACAAAATGTGATGTTTTGCTTGTGCTGTTTTACCTTTATAATTTTGAGTTTCTCCATAAAGAGAAGGTCACCTGGGTAGCTCAGTCAGTTAAGCATCTACCTTTGGCTCAGGTCATGATCCCGGGGTCCTGGGATCAAGCCCCACATCGGGCTCCCTGCTCAGCAGGAAGTCTGGTTCTCCCTCTCTCTCTCTCTCTCTGTGCTCTCTCTTTCTCTCTCTGTCTCTCTCTCAAGTACATAAGTAAAATCTTAAGAAAAGAGAAATCCCTACACTTGGTTGTTTAGTTACCCTTAGATTCATATTGGAAAACTGAACAGGCACTTAATTCTTTCCTTATATATCAGTTTCCAAATAATTTCCTTAGAACCTTGAAAGTAGTCAGCGTGTGCCCAATCGCAGCCCTGCTCCTTGAAAGTTATGTGGCACTGGGAAAATTTCCCTCTCTGCAGGTGATTGGTAAAGATTTTGAACAGTTCAATATAATGTGCATAACATCCATCCAGACTTTCTTTCTTTCTTGCACATAATAAAACTCAGGCCCTGATCATCATCATCATCATCACTGTTTGGTTAACTCTCCCAGATCCAGTCTGCACACGGGAAGAATCTAGTTATGTGCTTCGTTAGAGGCCATATGGCCCGAGGATGGAGGAGAAAATAGAGAATCCCGGTTTTTTAAAGCGAATACAGTTTTGGAACTGCAGTCTTACTGAGTTAATGCTCATCTAGCTGCCAAGTAGAAGAAAATATGCTGCAGCCATTCTAGAGTTATGGAGGCTACATATAGAAGAGAAAAAGAGCATGCATTGCTGACTCATCCCTTAAATGACAAAGTTTCTTCTTCTTGTTTGGTTTCTTGACATCTGTGGGAACAAATATGAAAAATATTGGGAGTCAGAACATTGAACAAACTGATCTAAGAGCTGAATGGAAAAAATATATATGTACTTACACAAACTCATATGTATGTATACATATTTTAATTTGTTTATTAGTTTGTTTATCTTACCATGGAGAGCATGTCCTATGCACTGAATTTTTTCAGAGTAGTTGGAAAGAATATGCATATTTCAGGCTTCTCTACCATGCTTATATGCCCTCTTCTAGGTGAATGGATCTCAAAATGCTAATTTTTCTATGAGGTACCACAGGATCAGAGAGGGTGATGACAGGTTTGAGATAGGAGAACAATAGGAAAAAAAACAAATAATCCAGTTAAGAAATGGACAGAAGATATGAATAGACATTTTTTCAAAGACATCCAGATGGCCAACAGACACATGAAAAGATGCTCCACATCACTCATCATCAGGGAAATAGAAATCAAAACCACAATGAGATACACCTCACACCACTCAGAATGGCTAAAATCAACAAGTCAGGAAATGACTGCTGTTGGCGAGGATGCGGAGAAAGGGGAACCTCCTACACTGTTGGTGGGAATGCACGCTGGTGCAGCCACTCTGGAAAACAGCATGGAGGTTCCTCAGAAAGTTCAAAGTAGAGCTACCCTACATCCAGCAATTGCTCTACTCGGTATTTACCCAGAGGATACAAAAATACTGATTCAAAGGGACACAATGCACCCTGATGTTCATAGCAGCATTACCAACAGTAGCCAGACAATGGAAAGACCCCAGATGTCCACTGACTGATGAGTGGATAAAGAATTTGTGATATATATGTGTGTGTGTGTGTGTATTTGTTTGTGTTCTGTAACATATATAATACATATGTGTGTTATATAACATATGTATAATATATATTATATATATAGAACATGTGGAATGGAGAATTACAGAGCCATCAAAAGAATGGAATCTTGAAACTAAGTATGTACTATATGTTGGCTAACTAAATTTAAATAAAAATTTTTTTAAAAAGGAATACTTGAATGGATTTTTAAAAAAAAAGAATAAAATCTAAAAAAAAGAAAAAAGAAAAAAAAATGAAACCTTCTCATTTGCAACAACTTGAATGGAACTAGAGTGTATTATGCTAAATGAAATAAGTCAGTCAGAGAAAGACAAATACCATATGATTTCACTCATATGTGGAATTTTAGAAACTAAACAGATGAACATAGGGATTAAAAAGAGAGAGAGAGAGATGCAGAGAGAGAGAGGCAGACCAGAAAACAGACTCTTAACTAGAGAACACAGGGAGGGTGCTACGAGGGAGGGAGGTGGGGGATGGGCTAGATGGGGGATGGGCATTAGGGAGGCACTTGTGATGAGCACTGGGTGTTGTGTGTAAGAGGTTAGTTTCTGCTCCTGAAACTAGTATTACAGTGTATGCTAACTAACTGGAATTTAAATAGAAACCTGAGACAGAAAAGAAATATAATCTTTGAATCTTTTGATAAAATCTAGCTTCAGCCTGAAAAGAAATCATTGTTTTTTCCATTGGAATTTTATATGCACTTTCAAGAAAAAGAGAGTAAAAGTGCTTATGCAGATGGCTAACTCAGCAGGTAAGAACTTGATCAATCTAAGGTCAAGGCCTCAGGTCTCCTATGGGCTCATTATTTTCACATGGTTTCATGTCCAGGGAGTACATATTTAGCCCAGGTCAGTCATTTCATAAATTCTTGTCCTGTTCATACTTATGAGGAATGAATTCTTGAATTTCTAACTGTACAACTAAAAGTAGAATTTAAAGTATACCCATAAAATTCTGGATTAGTAGTTTCACTCTCAAATTGGAGCCAATGTTAATATTATTATGAACATTATTATCCATCATTTTTTTTTTTATGGATGAGTCCCACTGATCCACTGATTTCCATGTGGAGCTGCTGATTATCTTCCTTATGGTCAGGCCAACCCTTTAACTTTCAATGGAAAATTCACTAGTTGTACAATCAACCTGAGTTGATCTGTACCTGTTCAGAATCTGATTACCCTTCCCAGGATAATCCTGACATCCTTCAGAGTATCCATAGAGAAAACCCCATCTTCCCTGAAATAAGCATGAGAAATTCAGCCTCCCTTGCAGCTAGACTGACAGCATGTGACTTTGCGCCTCCTGTCAGTTTGCTGCACTTGGACTTGGAATTAAAAAAAATAGTAAATCTAGGGGAAACATCAGGGGACATCACTCCAGCACCAGCAGCAGCAGCACCAGGCTCTGGGAACAATAGCAGCACAGTAGAAGCTTGGTGCACACACAGAGGACCGTGTTTGGTCCAAGCTGACGTGCACGGGTCCAGCAGCTACGGGGCAGCAAAGACGTCTGCACAGTGCTCGTACATGGGGGGGAGGGGGGCTTACGACTGTTGCTAGCTGCTCCATGAATTAGTCCCCCTCTTCCTGGCCATTTCTTCCACCTGACTCTCTAGCCTCCTTAACCTTTCCTTTGTGCTCACTCATTATTTTATCCATAAATTCTCCACTTAAATTAGCCAGTTTGGTTCTTCTGTATAAAACAAAAAACTCTAACAGATATGGGGAGTTACCACAGACCCGTATAGAAATGCGCATAATCTGAGACTTATTTTTTAGATGGGGCTGAAGTGTAAAACCCATCTAGTATTTGGGGAACGAATTCCATCCACCTTTAGCATGAAAAGGAAAACTGTAGCATCCCTTGCTGTCTGAACTCTGATCCTCTCCACAGATGTTATAGTACGTTTCCAATAAATCCAGACAGCATTCACTATCTACATGTAAATTGTGGCCTAGACAATCTACATGCTGGTGTGAGTGAAAACATAAGCCCGTGTGTCTGAATGGGGAAGGGTGTCATATAGTCTGCCCTCAGCCATTTGCTCAATAGGTTTCTGTCTTGTGCTTGCATTTCAAAAATAAATTGTGTATTTTTGTTATAATTTTCTGCTGTGAAGTAAGTCTAAAAGGCATTTTCAGGAAGGAGAAATGTCTGTGTAGAAAGTAGGTGAACCTATGAGACACCAAAAAGTCATACACTGGAAGAAAATGTCAAAGTAGTAAAGTGTGTCAGGACACGTGACTGCATAAAAGATATAACACTAGTTCCCAGGGCATAATAATTATGGGAAAAAGTCAGAGTTAACTTGCTCAGTACGTGAATAATCGCAGTCAGGGCAGGATGAGACCAAGCGCCATGCCCACACAGCAGAATGTGTCCAGCATCTTCGGAGGTTGGGACGAGGCCACCATGGAGGCATAAGGTGACCGAGGGAAGGAACTGGGACTCCGTGAATTCAAGATAGATCATGGGTTAGGGAGCTTCTGCTGGCACTCAGGCTGCAGGAGTTCTTTGCTATGATTTGCAGAATTTTGTTGTTGCTTACGTGAAGCCTCTGGGGAAATGATTGACACAAAACAAGAAAGTCTTCCTAAGGAGCCCAAACTTAGTGGGACACACACAGATCGGCAGATAAACTATTATCAACACACACCAAATTCCTATGGAGAAAGACGTTTTGTTTTTTGTTTTTTAAATTTTTTATTTTATTATAAACATATAATGTAACCCTACCACCCTCTCCCAACACCCCTCCCCCCCGGCCCCCCCAGTTTGTTTTGACATTAGAGTCTCTTTTGGTTTGTCTCCCTCCTGATCCCATCTTGTTTCATTTATTCTTTTCCTACTCCCTTAACCCCTCGCATTGCATCTCCACTTCCTCATATCAGGGAGATCATATGATAGTCGTCTTTCTCCAATTGACTTATTTCGCTAAGCATGATACCCTCTAGTTCTATCCACGTCATCGCAAATGGCAAGATTTCATTTCTTTTGATAGCTGCATAGTATTCCATTGTGTATATATATATATATACCACCTCTTCTTTATCCATTCATCTGTTGATGGACATCTAGGTTCTTTCCATAGTTTGGCTATTGTGGACATTGCTGCTATAAACATTCGGGTCCACATGCCCCTTCGGATCACTACGTTTGTATCTTTAGGGTAAATACCCAGTAGTGCAATTGCTGGGTCATAGAGTAGCTCTATTTTCAACTTTTTGAGGAACCTCCATGCTGTTTTCCAGAGTGGTTGTACCAGCTTGCATTCCCACCAACAGTGTAGGAGGATTCCCCTTTCTCCGCATCCTCACCAGCATCTGTCATTTTCTGACTTGTTAATTTTAGCCATTTTGACGGAGAACGACGTTTTACTCCAGGCTTGTTGTTGGCATGAGAAAAAAGAGAAGGGGACTCATGGGTATCACGTGCGTCATCCATACAAGGATCTTAACATCATGCAGACCAGTTAACTGCTGGTGACAGTGAGCTGGGGAGAATACAAGCACTTGAAAAAATTCACTTTCCACAAAGCAATTTGAAGTTGAGGCATCTGTGTAATCAATCTTAAGCAGAGATAATGCTAGTTGGTGATCATTTTTAGTGTGTCTGGTGTTCAGCCCAGCCCGACTCTTCCTTGTAGTTTCAAGTGCCAGAGGGT
Organism: Taxidea taxus jeffersonii; assembly: GCA_003697995.1. Taxonomy (NCBI): domain Eukaryota; kingdom Metazoa; phylum Chordata; class Mammalia; order Carnivora; family Mustelidae; genus Taxidea; species Taxidea taxus. The sequence goes on from ML106462.1 coordinate 57,099, forward strand.
AACAGTGTTCGCCGATGGCCTGGAATGGACGCCATGCACATGGCAGGCGGCTCCAGCCTCTGCTCGGGGGCATCCTCTCAGGAAGCTGCAGAGAACAGCAGTGTGAAGTCTGCCTCTATCACGAAGGTAATCCAAGTCATAGACAGTGGTCATAGTTTAAGCCTGGAGCCTTGGTGATTGCTCCCCTTCGGTGAGTTAACTGAAACTCCATGCGATGGCACCTCACTCTAATGGCCACTGAAAGGACAGAATCGTCTTCATTTAAGGTAAGGGAGAAACCCACAGAGTTGCGGAATGGACAAAGGGAATGCATGTTTTATGTTGGAGGGAAGGTTTCAGTCTTTGCAGACACGTTAGTAGGTAAAGAATCCCAGAGAGGCGAGAGGTGCAGCCTCATGTTTTATTTCTTCTTTCAGTTCCACTCAGTTCTGTTCCTCCTAGAATTTGTTATAAGGCGCATGTGTAGTAATAATTCTGCAGCTGGAAAATAGCAGGGCACATTGAAGTCAGAAGAACAGGAGGAGCATACGTCTCCCAGGTCTCCCGCTGGGTGGGCGCCTGGTGAAACTTTCAGTTGTCCTTCTGTGGGGGAAGGTGGGCATTTTAGATTCATGAAAGATGATGAATTGCATTAGGCTGGGGTTGCTTTCTTTTGCTTTTGCCTTTGAACTTTATGCAAAGAAGGTTCCCTGTGCTGGACAGCCAAAGATAATGAGTGCGTGCCAGATGGACAGACAGAGAGTAGCGGACATTTATCACGTTCTCTCTGACAAATGTCCAGTCCCCTTTCTGTGGGTGGGCAACTCCTTACCTGGAGAGTATTAACAGAGACAGAACCTGCCAGGTAATAGTTTTCTCAGAGCATGGAATACTGTTTCTGTCCATACGACGCACGAGCTCTGGACTGGAACTGGGAGACGAGGACAGATGAGGACAGAGGCATCCGTCAGGGTAGGGTGCCTCTCTCATAGAAGGGGCAGAGCCTGGAGGTGTGGAGATGCAGAGAGCTGTGGTCAGTTTCCAGCTTCACCAGGAAGGCACTGTAAGGGGCGAGGGGGGGTGTGCCTGTGCTCCCTGTGCCTGTGTTCCTAGCCTCGTCCTGGGAACCTTGTCTTACACCACTCACAAAAATTAACTCAAAACACATGAGACTTAGAGGAGCTAAAAACATAAAACTCCTAGAAAGAAAATGTCGGAAAAAAATATCCCTGACACTGGCATTGGCAATGTTTTTGGGTTTTGTTTTTGTTGTTGTTGTTTTGTTTTTTGATGACACCAAAACCACAAAAAACAAAAGCACAAACAAGTGGAAACACTTTGAACTACAAAGCTTCTGAACAGCAATAGGAATGATCAACAAAAGGAAAAAATCTATGGAATGGGAGAAGATATTTACGAATAATATATCTGGCAAGCAGTTAATATCCAGAGTATGTAAAAAACTACAACTTAGTAGCAACAAGACAGACAAACCAATTTTAAAGTGGGCAGGGTCACTCAACAGACAGTTTTCTTTCCTTTTCTTTTCTTTTTCAAGATTTCATTTACTTGAGAGAAAAAGTGAGCATAAGCAGGGGAAGGGGGCAGAGGAGGAGAGAGAAGCAGGCTCCCTGCCGAGCAGGAAGCCCAACTCCAGGCTCGATCCCAGGACCCCAAGATCATGACCTGAGCTGAAGGCAGACACTCAATTGACTGAGCCACCCACGCACCCCAAGAATAGACAGTTTTCTAAAGGAGCCATACCGATGGCCAACAGGTGCCTGGAAGAGTGTCCAACATCATCAGAGAAGGGCAATTCAAAAGCGCAATGGGATATCCCCTCACAGCTGTTACAGTGACTGTCATCAGAAGTCAGGAGTCAGTGCTGGTGAAGAGAAGGATCCTTCGTGCACTGTTGGTGGGAGTGCAAACTGGTGCAGCCAATGTACAGCACAGTATGTAGGAGCTAAAAACTGAGCTACCTTTTGACCCAGCAATCTCTTTTCTGTGTATATGTTTAAAGCATATGAAGACGGGATCTTGAAGAGGTAAATGCACTCTCCTGTTCACTGCAGAATTGTTTGCAATAGCCTAGATACGAAGCAGCCTGCGCGTCTGTCAGTGGGTGGATGCATACAGATGTGAGGCGTTTGTGTGACTCGCAACAAAATATTATTCAGCAAGAAGACTGAAGGAAGGGAAATCCTGCCGTTATAAAGCATGGATGAGCCTTGAAGGCACTATGCTACATAAAATAAGGCAGAGAAAGACAAATATTTTAGATGTCACTTGCGTGTAGGAGCTGAAAAGGCCAGACTCACAGCAACAGAAAGTAGAATGGTGACTACAGGGGCTGAGGATGGAGGATATGAGAAGATGTTGGTCAGAGGATAAACTTCTATTTACCTACAATATGATGGAAAACATCTCACAACATGTAAGTGTATCAAGTCCACACACCATACACCTTAAACTCACGCTGTGTTATGTGTCAGCTATGTCTAAATAAAGGGGAAAAATGCAGATCAGACAGCAGCGTATTAGATCAGAAAAGGAAACTGCTACATGAGTGTAGCTAAAATTACTGGGCCCCCTGGTAAGGAGAAGGGAAGGGTATCTGAACGCGTGACCAAGGCTGTGGCTTCGGAGGATGAACACCAGAGGCTGAACACGGGTGGGTAACCGACGTTCAGTAAAATAGTCCAACCAAGGAATCTAGTGAGTACATCACAAACAAACTGCCAACCACAGCAGTTGCCGTGGGTTCAACGCCCTGGTGGTGTAGCAGTGTCAATGTCCAGAGTCACTAAAAAATATTATCTACAAAATCTGGGTCCCAGCAACAAAATTGTACATACAAAGAAACATCGAAGTGTGACCTAATCCAAGAATGAAAGCCAGCAACACACACTGCGTTTGATAGGGACGCAGTGTCAGACCTACTGGGAAGAAAATTCAAGGCAACTATTATAAATATTTGCAAAGAGTGAAAAGGAAATACCTTAAAGATGTAAGGAGAGGTACAGTGGCCATATCACACTACATTAAAAAATACCATTCAAGAGGCAGAAGTTATTTTATTTTATTATTTTTTAAAGGTTTTATTCATTTATTTGACAGACAGAGATCACAAGTAGGCAGAGAGGCAGACAGAGAGAGAGAAAGAGATCACAAGTAGGCAGAGAGGCAGACAGAGAGAGAGAGAGAGGAGGAAGCAGGCTCCCCACTGAGCAGAGAGCCCGATATGGGGCTCAATCTCAGGACCCTGGGATCATGACCTGAGCCAAAGGCAGAGGCTTAACCCACTGAGCCACCCAGGCACCCTGAGGCAGAAGTTATTTTAAAAAATGGAGATATTGGAGTTTTAAAACAGAGTAAACAGGAAGTTCAAGACCATGACTGAACAGTAAATTTGCGTTGGCAGAGAGAGCATTAGCAAACTTGTAGATGAATATCTGAATCTAAAT
>ML106463.1:0-24611 GCA_003697995.1 Taxidea taxus jeffersonii
AATTCCTGTGTGGATCAAACCAACCCTTGACCAAGCTGATTGAATCTTACTCCTTCTGTTTTGTTTGGCTAGTTCATCTAAAAGATCTCAGTGTCACAGAGAGATAAATAAGAATCTAGAAATAGGGGGTCCTAAGAGACTGTGTGTGACTTCTTGGGGAAGATGATCCAATGATCTGTCTGGCTTACTAATGGGGTTAAGCTATTCTAACTAAATGTGGGCTCAGAAATAAGTGTGTCCATTTGGAGTGTAAAAACCTTGAAGCTGGAAGGCATGCAGTGCGTGTCACTTTAAGTTAAGGAACAAATTTTAACATTTTCTTGGATAACTTTCCTTGAGTTTAGTGCCCTGGCTAACACTATAAGTTGACAGTGTCATTAGTACTAGACTCTCTTAAATATTAAAAATAATTAGTGGAACATTTTAATACAATTAATGTTTCTGAATATAAAAATAAAGAGGAGGAAATAAGGAGAGCTGGGATCAGATAATGCAGACTTATATTTTAATGATGATGTTCTTTATTCTTAAAGCAATGATTTTTATGTAGAGGAGATGATGATTACATTTCCTTCTGAGGATCACTGTGGCTATGGAAAAGGACCTAGGAGAATCAAGAATGATATGGGGAGAGATGCTAAGGGATGATGAAACAATCCAAGTGATAAACTATGATAAATTTCACAGAGTCAAAAAGAATGAAATTAATATATTAGAGAAACATTTAGTGTTCATTTTGCTTTGGCAAAATTAAAGGTTAAATTTGCAGTGTAATCAGAAGCTGAAGGTTATTTTTCTTCTACAGGATGGGGTCTTCACAATGACTTATTCAGAAAGTCCAGGATGGCACATGCTCTCTCGCTCTGTCTCTCTCATCTCATATTTTCCTCCTCCATCTTCACAGCTCCTGACACTGTCTATGCCTTGCTATAATTCAAAACTTAGAATTCACAAATACAAGGACTCAAAACACAAAACATTAATCTGCCTTTGTTTGGTCTATAAATAACATGTATGTGGCAATATGACCTGATGTAGTGATTTTTTTGGCTATTCTTGGATTTTTTTTTCCTATTAAGGATCTGATTGCTTAGGAAAGAATTGTGAATTTACCCTTTTACTCCACTTCATGAAAGTTAGAACAACAAACACTTTTAAGACCTTATTTTGAATTAAGATTTTATATCCTGGGGTGCCTGGGTGGCTCAGTGGGTTAAGCATCTGCCTTCAGCTCATATCTCAGCTGGTATCAAGTCCCATATGGGGCTCTCTGCTCAGCAGGGAGCCTGCTTCCCCCTCTTTCTCTGTCTGCCTCTCTGCCTACTTGTGATCTCTCTCTCTATCAAATAAATAAATAATAATAATCTTTAAAAAAAAGATTGTATATCCTGTGTGTTTTATTTCACTTAATCTTCATGATAATCCTACATATCTACATTTGCAGATGGAAAAAAAGTAAACTATAAAAAAACTTAAGTAACTTTTTAAAGATTCCCTTGAAAATAAAGAGTTGGAATTCAGACTAGATGAATCTAACTGTCCAATCCAATTGCTGAAAAGCACCAGACAATATGTTACCATGCATTGTTCTTTGATATGTCGAAATGACATGTTTGTATTTTTTACTTACAGATGGACATGGTGTGCCTATGTTTCCCTTTTATTGGTGATGACATGTAAAAACCCACTTGCATTCACTGGCCTGGCCCCTTTTATTTATGCATTTATTAAGACAATCTTTTAGAGTAGTTTAAGGTTCACAGCAAAATTGAAAAGAAACTATAGAGATTTCTCTGATATCCCTTGCTCCTGCACTTAAATAGCCTCTCTTTTATAACATCCCCCACCAAAGGGTATATTTGTTATAATTGATGAACCTACACAGACACATCATCATCACCTGGAGCCCATAGTTTACATTTTAATTCACTCTTGGTGTTGTGCATCATATGGGTCTGGACAAATATATAATGCTGTGTAACCATCATTATGGTACCATGTAGAATATTTTCACTCCCCTAAAAATCATTTGGGCTCTGCTTGTTCATCCCTCTCCAAACTCCAACCTCTGGCAACTACTGCCTTTTTACATCTCCATAGTTTTTATCTTTTCTTGAAAGTCATATAGATGGAATCATACAGTATGTAGTCTTTTCATATTGGCTTTGTTTTCATTTAGTAATATGCACTGAAACTTCTTCCCCTGTCTTTTCATGGTTTGGTAGCTCATTTCTCTTTAGCTTATAAATACGTAAAATCATTATAGAATATTCTAGTATATATTTTTCTCAACATAAAAACACAGAGTATATAAATGATGCAATAAATAAAGAAATAATTAAGAGCCACTTTTACCTCACTACAGAGTTAACATTTTTAGTCATTACCTTTAATTTTTAACTTTTTTTAAAAACAATTTAACTCAATACGTCCTGAAACAGATAGACAAATATTTCATTGCATCTCATGTTATACCCCGGAGGCATATCCTTTACAAACTTATAAGAGCCAAGAACATTTTCCAATAATGTAATCAACACTGGCTGCAAAAAACAGAAACTCATTCAACTAGCTTAAGCAAAACAAAATAATACTGGATGACAACGGGGTCTAGTCTATCACCAAACCAATGTCAGAATCAGAGGATTAATGGGGCACCTGGGTGGCTCAGTGGGTTAAAGCCTCTGCCTTCAGCTCAGGCCATGATCTCAAGGTCCTAGGATCAAGCCCCGCATTGGGCTATCTGCTCAATAGGAAGGGGAGCCTGCTCAATAGAGGGAGCCTGCTTCCCCCCTCTCTGTGTGCCTCTCTGCCTACTTATGATCTCTGTCTGTCAAATAAATAAATAAAATCTTAAAAAAAAAAAAGAATCAAAGGATTAGTGACTCATAAGGGCCTACAGTTAGAAACTGGAAAGCCTTTTGGAAACCAGCCTGTATTATACTCTTCTCCTTCTCCCTAATTCTCTCATTTGTCCTCTCTATCCCTGCCCTTTTTCCTCATTTATTGGTTTCTTCTTTTAGTTTCACATCCTTCATCTATTATCTTTTCTCTCTCTCTCTTTTTTTAAGGTAGATTTATTTATTTGAGAGAGAAAGAGAGAGAGAGAACAAGGGGGAGGGGCAGAGGGAGAAGGAGAGAGTCTCAGGCACACTCCCACTAAGCAGGGAGCCAGACCTGAGGCTCAATCCCATGACCCTGAAATCACAACCTAAACTGAAACCAAGAGTTGGTAGCTTAACCAAAGGAAACACCCAGGTACCCACCCCCCCATTTTTTTAGCAGATTATTTGAAATATTTTTTTTAAACTGTGTAATAATTTTGGAGGAACTATCCTGTCCCATATGGTCCAATGGTCCTGACCTCACTCCATCGTAGAGGTAGACATGTGACCTAGACTTGATCAACAGATTACAGTAATTAGGTTCAGCTATGAGTATGTGAAATATTGATTAAAATCACCAGATTTGGAGTAAAATTGCTGTAGTTCAGATCCCAGCTCCAACACTCACTAGCAGTAAAACCCTGTTCTAGTTGTTTCTCTTCCGTGAGATTTAGAACAGCATCAAACAATTAGTAATACCCCTTGCCCCTGCACTTGAATTTTTCATTAATCTAATTGAGGACTGTCAGTGCTGGGATTAATTGTGGAACAACTGGATTATAATGGGACTACTGGAATTTTGGACTGCTTTGTGGACTGAACATAAGCTTGGTATTTTTTTGTGGCCATTTTGCCATCCTGTAGACACATTCAGCTTGAAAATTAAATTTATACCAAGATACTATGAATCAGGAACTGATGGTATTACATGAGAAACAAGGTCCAGCCCATCTGTCTCTAGACTTCTCAGTGAGGTGAGACAATGCTGTTTTGCTTAAGACAGATTTCTCTTTTTTGCAGTTATAGTGGCTAGTATTCTGGATTTCATTATCCAGATAATCATATAGATAATTATAAAAATATATATTATGTATTAATAATACATATTTACATATAATTACATATGTATTACATGTAATACATGTTACATATTACATGTAATACATATTATATTTTCTGTTTTACACTGCTATTTCCTTAACCTATGATCTTTAGAGATTTTCTACTGACTTCATAGTATGTAAAATAAAGAATCAGCATAGGCGTATGTCCTTCCCTCATCCTTACTTCATTTTCCTATTCCTCTTATTTGTGTAATCACATTGATGTTTTCAGAGTTGTTGAATCTGTTTGCCTTTTTTATTTTCCTACAGTTAAATCTTCAATGCACTCTGCCTATTGATTGAATTGTGAAAGCTACTAAACATTTATAAGAATGCAAGTTTTTAATTGTGTACTTAGTTTGTGTACAAGTTTTAATTGTGTACTGCTGGAGCTTAGGAAAAAAATTAAAATCTCTACCCTAAACTTTATTCTTTAAAGAATTTTCAAAGCATCAATGTCAGATGCATTCTCCTTTCAAATGCTCATGAACAGTATCATATTCTAGTTTATTTCTTTATTAAGGTCATATTGTTTTGTTTTTCTTAGCTTTAATTTGCAATTCTGCCTTTTTGTTGTTGATAGGAAAGATACATGAAGAGCTAGCCTCTTAAAAAAATATTTGTTGTGTGTATTCCACTTTCTTATTAAAGGTATTTATTATCCATGAAGACTTCAGCTTCCTGTTTTAGGTTAAGCTGTAATATTTCCTGGGACTATGTACAGCTATCCTCTTTAGATATCTTTTCAAGGGAAGAATGTTTCATATATTTCACATTTTTCTTTATACTATTCATACAGTATGCTGTCATATATATTTAATGTTTTCATTAAATCCAAATGGGTGCCAAACTTTTGTTACATATTAAAGTGTATGTATTAAAATGTTTTAATGTTACCTTGTTCTTCACTAATGAGAAATTCAGCCTAAACATCTACTACCTTCAGGAAACTTTTCCTTCAGATCTTTGAATGCCTTATTCCAATGTGTTTTCATATCTGGCATTTTTAATGCTAATTTAAAGCCAATAGGTTCTCTATGTATTACATGATTTGTTTATTTTGTTTTTCTTTTTTGGTAGGCTTTTAACTTCATTCTTGAAATTTTTGTTTTACCAACTAGTGAATATGTGTTTATTCATTCATCTATCTCATTAAGTATTGAGTTGTAAATAATAATAGAAATCTTTAAATAGCAATGAATGCCTTATTTATTTATTTATTTATTTATTTATTTATGGTAGGGTTAGGGTCAGTCATTTTTCTTGGAATTCCCAAGTGGTTGTTCAACATTCTTATTCATTCCTTCCTTGATTCTTAAGTTTTTTGTCTCATTTCATAATTTTTTAAATAATTATTATAAATTTGTAGTTCCCCCTGTTCTGAGAAATCTCCACATTTGATCTTCCAGATTACTTATTTGGCCTTCTGAAATTCCATTTTATTTTTCATTCCTAGTTACTTGAAAAAATTATCAGTCACATTTTAAATTTCCACCAACACCTCCTGGTCTATTCTGCTTTTGAAACTTTCCCATAGACATGGCTATTTACTCTATGAATAAAATAGTCTGTTGAATTTTTATATATCAGGAAAGAATATGAATAAAAATTTGTTTTTCTTCTGACACTAAATAATCACTTTCCTGTGAGAATATTCACTAGATCTATGTCTTTTTGTTCTTCTTTTTGCATTGTTTTCATTAAACAGTCAATGATGCTTCCTGAGTCATTCATGTCTATAAAATGCACTGGGTTTGCTGAAGAAAGGGGTCTTTGGGCAGAGTTTTAACTTTACTTCCTAAAGTTTTCTTCCCTGTAAAAGAAGGTTCAAAGTGATTTGGGGGTTGGTTAGGGGGCTTTTGTGTGTATAATTCATTTTTAGAAAGTGAAGTTAGGGAGAGTAGAAGGCAGTCTTGGACTTGCCCCTTCTTCAGCATCACAAATGAGAAACCACCGAGGACAGGAGGTAAACACATTTGCTCTGGAACTAAGTCTGTTGGGTTCAAACCCTGGCTCTGCCACTGACAAGTTCCACGACTTGGTCTAATTTACTTGATCTCTCTGTGCTTCTTATCTGAAAAAGATAAATAATGAAATCTTCAACACAAGGTTGTTGTGAGTTACACACAATACATTTAGGCCAATATCTCACACAGACTAAGGACTCAATAATGGTCAGCTTGAAAATGAAAACATAGTGACAAATTTTACTTTAATATAAAAAAAAAATTAGTATACTGTTCTCTTTTTGCTTTCTTTTCTTTGTTTTGGTCTGGTAGAGTGTTCTAAAATTATGCCAATCCCTTTACTGCTTCTCTTGAAGGCATACCCATCTAAACCTCCCAGGAAAGTCAGCTATTATCTTCACAGCTATGCTCCAGGTGTAGCTTTAATGTTTCTATGGCCTGATGCTTTATATTGGCTGTGAAAGTGGGGAAAAGAAAAGGAGGAAAGGCTGACTGGCCTGGTTGTTTCTTTCAATAATAATGATAATTATGAAAAATCAATGCTGTTCCTAATTATCATGATGGACTGCTTCCAGAGTCTCTTAACTTGTTCAGCATTTGAGTTTCCCTACTGTGCCCTTTGATGTATCCAAGTCTTGCAGCAGAAGAATGTCTCTTGAGTTTGCAGCCATTCTTTGCCCGAATTGTGTTTTTAGGCCACAGTATACTTTATCTATCAATGCAAACCTATCTCCTGTCCTCATTTCACATATTAAACATACTATACAGTTAAGAAATACCATTGTTTCCCCATTCCATGGGTTCATTTGTCTCTGTATCTAATCCTAACTGTCATCTTGAATATGAAGCAACAATCAATTTCTGCATTCTGGAATTTCCAGACTAGGTTTGATATCAACTAAATTCCTCACTTCATCTTTATGTATATACATGTATTTGTTTACATCTACTCTTTGCTCCTAGTTTCCATTTTTGCATTTTAAAATAAACATTAGCTTTTGTATTTTCAAAAATTAATTTTTATCAGAGTAATGACTAAATAGGTATTAAAATATCTATCTATCTATCTATATGTGGCTGTACCTTTTAGTACTATTTAATATATTAACAATTCTTTGTGTTAATAAAAGTTTTGAATGAAATGCACTTTCACCAGGGACAATCTAACTTAATGTGCATTCCCATTTGTCGTTATTAACTTTTAAAATACTGTTTCCTGTGTAACACCTCACGGACATTAAGGATTTAGATTGGTTCTCTTCTGTTAATAATAAAATCAGTCTACCTTGAGAAAAATGCATTCACTCATAGACCATATTAACTAATCAATAATTTATGGCTCTTGTTTACACAGAAGATATTAAACATATACAATGTGAATCTTTAACTATGAACAAAGAAATGAATACATCGTGATTAAAAAAGACGTGAAATTTAACTTTCGAAACATTTTCACTTCTAAGGTCAAAAGGTTGCCATAGCTTAAGTAATGGGATAGATTTACCTGTGAAGAAAAAAGACCATTTACTGAGATGATCTAAATCATGTACTTTTTCAGCCATCTGCTTCACAGTGTGGATTATAAATAAAACTTTCGGTGTGGATGAGCTAGGAACGAAGAAAAATCAAGGCTCTCTAGTATGACAGTGATCCTGATGGCTGTAAATGATGGCAATGCTCCAATTTTTTAAATTGTTTCATTTAAAAACTAAACATTGGATTCCACACTGTGTTATAAGACTCTCAGCCATCTTGGATTCAATTTAGAGGAAACATTTATGGAGCTTAAATTGTTCCTGGCAATTCTATGCTCTGTAACATTTTAAACAAATATATTTTATAACAAACTCTCCCACATAAAGTGTAGATAAAGTCTAAAAATACACTATCAGGGACGCCTGGGTGGCTCAGTTGGTTAAGCAGCTGCCTTCGGCTCAGGTCATGATCCCAGCATCCTGGGATCGAGTCCCATATCAGGCTCCTTGCTCGGCATGGAGCCTGCTTCTCCCTCCGCCTCTGCCTGCCACTCTGTCTGCCTGTGCTCGCTCGCTCTCTCTCCCTTTCTCTCTGACAAATAAATAAATAAATAAATCTTAAAAAAAAAAAAAAACCACTATCAAATCTCGTTCATGAACTGGTTTTAGTTTTTGGTGGGTTCAGTTGTGTGCCCTCTTAGCAAAAGGAGAATCAAAACAGATAAAAAGTGAAATTTAAATTCTTAGCTTGTTGTGTCTCATATAAGATGACTATTGAAATCTAAAAACAAAAAAATAAAATAAAACAATAAAATAAAATAAAATAAAAATATCTGGAGAGCATACAATCCAGATCCTGAGGCTGGACACCTAAGCTCCACTTTTCCTTTTATGTCAGATATAAAGTGGGTTCGAAAAGCCAGGATTTGATTAATCAACTGCTTTGTTTACCCTTTTTATTTCCTTTAAGGGTATAAATGTAATTAAATCAAGCAGCCATGTCTTAATTAAGGAAAACTGGTGCACTTTAATGTTGTGCAGGTTATTCTTAACCTGAGATTTGACTTGTTTTGTTGACTAGGAAACTTACTTCTGTCTTTTTTTTTTTTTTTTAATTTCATTCTTTAGCTTTTACAGCATAATTACAAAATACCTATAGGGGCCATGGCATAGATGATGAATGTGTTTCCACTTCTTTCTACTTGTTAGGAGATTTGGGTGACAAAACACTTCTGGAAGTGTTTCATGATCCCCAAATTTGATATTAAGTGGTATTTTAAAAGGTTATTCTGGGAATATTTGGTTGCTTCTGGGTTGATTTCCGTTTCCTTGAGGATCTTGGGGGAAATTAAGTCTTCGACTTGAGGGCCTTCAAAGGTCTTCACAACCAGCCCCATTGTGCAGTGATTGGCAGGATCTCCAATTACCAGAACTTCACTAGTCAGGTGAAGAGTTACCTTTTATTATTACACTTTATGAGCTGACTGAATTAAGTTAAACCTGTACATCATTTTTCTTTCTGGAAATTAAAAAGATTTACACCCACTGTTTTGAACAAGTAGATTTTTGGTTGCAGCTGTCAAAATAAGCTGTCATTTCAATTATCTAGAGTGCCTATTAGTCAATTTTTAATAAAGTTTCCACTACTTTTTCCTTTTTTTAATGAATGGTGTCCCTCACACACGTTTTGAATATATGTTCCATGGCCCCTATAGAATTCTGAAATTAAGTAGAAAATATTAAGTAATTTAATCATAAAATGCTTTAAGTTTTTTTCATGGTTGCCTAGAGCACACTTTATTTTAGCAGTTTTATTTCCTTTTCGGTTTCTCCTTCTTCAAAAACAATCAAGCAACAACCATAAAGATTATGGCATTGATGAATTCAAGACACAGTTACCTCTTGTTCCATGGAGCAAAATGTAAACAACTCATGTTTAATATACCTATTTTCTATCTTCCTATCTATAATCTGTTTATCTTTCTATCTTCATACATATTCAATTTATTTTCAAAGATATAACTTCCTCTTCCACCTGACTGTAAACTCCAAAAAGTAAATTCCATGTACACAGGCAGCTGGAATATGACAGGGGAACAAAACAGCTATCAGTTATTTGGGTAAAGCAAATATCGCAAATGTGAAGGGAATGTTATGGCTCAGTGATCATGGAGATGTCTAGAGTTTTTTCCTTGATGTCCAAAATAACAGCCTTACAGTAATAATGATAACTCTTAATCCCATCTCCACTACCCCCACCATTGAACTTCTGAATATGGTCTTGCCTGGTTGGAAGCAAAACAATGCTGAACCCAGAAATGAAAGGTATTGATGACTCCAGATGACTGAGTTAAAGGTATAAAAAAACAGAATTAAATGAGAAAATCAATCACAAATGCCTGACAAGTTGTCTGTGCTTTACACAACACTTTATAACCTAGATCTAAACATGCTCCTGATTAGCACTATGGTGTCTCATGCCTGCCTTTCATGCAATGGGTGTTTAGTAGCTTTTGTGTGAATTGAGTAGGTGAATGAGTAGTTAAATGGACCCTCTCTCCCTCTCTTGCCTTTTCTTTGATGACAGGAGTATATAATAGGTATGTTGGGTTGCCAAATTGTCATTTTATTATTTTTGAGTGTCATTTTGAGTTTGAATAAGAGTGGCATTTTGCCAGATAAAGGAGAACACTTGCAAGTGATTAACCATCTGTGCATTTCAAGATCCACTCTGTATAGGCACACATACTTCAGTAACAAAAAGTGGGCAAGACCATGTCTTCTCCTTCCATTTCTGTCACTGGTTATGGGTCCTGGAAACTGCTAACTTGCATTCTAAATATGAATATTTTCTGAATTTATCTCAGAGGGAAACTGAGTATCAAAGCTTTGTTTTATTCATAGCTAAGCTTCCAATTACTTCCATGATGCTTACTATTCTTAAATGACTTACAAGAGGTAAAATCTTTGCACTCATTAGTAAATTTGTGGTAATTTCCATCTTTCTTAATTTTTTTCTAAAATTTATCTCAGGAATTATATGTCTTTTTGAGTCTTTTAGCTCCATTTAACCAAAAATTTCTCCATAACTTTAAATTATGGCATACTAATTTTATTATTTGGAAATTTATCTTAGACATATGAATGCATAACAGTGAGAAGTGATGTGTCTTATTTATTTTATCCTTCTTAAAAAATGTTTGGTTTGGAAAAATTCACAAATCCTGTGGCATCATAATGTCTATGAAGCAAAATGTTTAAAATGAAATTTTTAGTGTTTCAATTACATTGAAGACCCAAGACAAAAAGTTGCCACATTCTAATTTGAGGTGTAAAATCACTACCTAAGATATAAAAAAGGAGAAATAAGAATATTAGGGGTTTTTCCTCTTAGCAGACTATTATTTTCAGTCTATAAAAGAGGCTGGAAAGACTGAGAGGGACTGGACATTTGGAGAAGATCTTTAAAAAGAGTTATTGGTACCATACAATCTTGAGGACTACAGCTTTGTAATATAGCTTGAAATCTAGAATCACGATGCATCCAATTTTATTTTTCTTTTTTCAGAATTTATTTGGCTATTTGGGGTCTTTTGTGGTTTCATACAAATTTTAGGATTATTTGTTCTAACTCTATGAAAAATGCTAGTGGTATTTTGATGGGGATCACATTAAATGTGTAGATTGCTTTAGGTAATATAGAAATTTTAACAATGTTTGTTCATCCAGTACATGAGCATAGAATGCTTTTCCATTTCTTTGTGTCCTCTTCAGTTTCTTTCATAAGCATTCTATAGTTTTCAGAGTATAGATTTTTACTACTTCAGTTATAGTTATTTCTAGGTATCTTATTGTTTTTGGTGCAATGGCAAATAGATTCAATTCCTTGATTTCTCTTTCTGCTGTTTCTTTATTGGTGTATAGAAATGCAAAAGATTTCTGCACATTGATTTTATATCCTGTGACTTTCTGAATTTATGTATGGGTTCTAGCAATTTTTTTGATGGACTCCTTCAGGTTTTCTACATAGAGTATCCTGTCACCTGCAAAGAGTGAAAGTTTGACTTCTTCCTTCCAACTCTGGATGGCTTTTAATTCCTTTTGTCACCTGATTGCTGAGGCTAGAACTTCTAACACTATGTTAAATAGTAATTGTGAGAGTGGACATCTTGTCTTGTTCTCGACCATAGGGGAAAGGCTCTCAGTTTTCTCCCATTGAGGATATTAGCTGTGGGTCTTTGTATATGGCCTTAATGATGTTGAGATGTTCCCATCTATCCCTATGTGGGTCAGGATTTTAAATAGGAAAAGATGTTGCACTCTGTCAAATGCTTTTTCTGCATCTATTGAGAGGATCATATGGTTCTTATCCTTAATTTTAATGTGGTATATTACATTGATTGTTTTCTGAATATTGAACCACCTCTGAAGTCCCAGAATAAACCCACTTGATTGTAGTGAACAATTCTTTTAATGTACTGTTAAATTCAATTTGCTGGTATTTTAATGAGTATTTTGTATCCATGTTCATCAGGATATTGACCTGTAATTCTCCTTTGTAGTGGGATCTTTGGTTTTGGAATCAAGGAATGCTTGCCTCATAGAAAGCACTTGGAAGTTTTCCTTTCATTTCTATTTTTTGGAACAGTTTGAGAAGAATAATTATTAACTCTTCTTTAACTATTTGGTAGAATTCCCCTGGGAAGCCATCTGGCCCTGAACTTTTGTTTGTTGGGAGATTTTTAATACTGATTCAATATCTTTGCTGATTATGGGTCTGTTCAAGTTTTTATTTCTTCCTATTTCAGTTTTGGCAGTTTGTAAGTTTCTAGGAACTTGTCCATTTCTTCCAGGTTGCCCAGTTTGTAGGCATATAATTTTTCATAGTATTCTTTTATCATTGTATTTCTGTGGTGTTGGTTGGGATCTTTCCTCTTTCATTCATGAAACTATGAATCTATGAAAAAAAAGCTATTAAACCACATCTATTTGATTTCTTTCTCTTTTCTTTTTGATAAATCTGGCTAGGGGTTTATTAATTTTATTAATTCTTTCAAAGAACAAGCTCTTGGTTTCATTAATCTGTTCTACTTTTTTGCTGTTGTTCTTTCTATGTCATTTATTTCTGATCTAATCCTTATTATTTTTCTTTTGCTGCTGGTTTTAGGCTTTATTCGCTATGCTCTCCTTCAGAGGTAAGGTTAGGTTGTGTATTTGAGACTTTTCTTGTTTCTTGTTTCTTAAATTAGGCCTATACTAGAATATACATCCCTCTTAGAAGTGCTTTTGCTGCATCCCAAAGGTTTTGGGCTGTTGCGCTTTCATTTTCATTTCCTTCCATTTTTAATTTTTTTTTAAATTTCCTGGTTGACCTATTCATTCTTTAGCAAGATGTCCTTTAACCTCTATGTATTTAAGTTTGGGCACAAAAACAAACACATAGATCAATGGAACAGAATAGAGAACCCAGAAGTGGACTGACAACTATATGCAACTAATCTTTAATAGAGAAGGAAAGAATATCCAATGGAAAAAAGACAGGCTCTTCAACAAATTGTGCTGGAAAAACTGGACAGCAACATGCAGAAGAATGAAATTGGACCACTTTATTACACCCTACACAAAAATAAATTCAAAATGGATGAAAGACCCTAATATGAGACAGGAATCCATCAAAATCCTGGACAACACAGGCAGAGACCTCTTCAACCTCACCTGTAGCAACTTCTTACTAGATATATGTCAGGAGGTAAGGAATACAAAAACAAAAATGAACTACTGGGACTTCATCAGGATAAATGTTAAAAATAGAACCATCTACATTCTAGCAATTAAACTACTAAGTATTTACCCAAAGGATACAAAAATATAGATTCAAAGGGCTATATGCACCCCAATGTTTATAGCATCATCATCAACAATAGCCAAACTATGAAGACACTCCAAATATCCATCAACTGATGAATGGATAAAGAAAATGTGGTGTGTGTGTGTGTGTGTGTGTGTGTGTGCGTGCGTGTACACACGTGTGTGTAGGAATATTACTCAGCTATCGAAAAGAATGAAATCTTCACATTTACAATTAAATGGATGGAGCTAGAGTGTATTATACTAAGTGAAATAAGTAAGTCAGCTCAGCAAAGGAAACAATGAACAAAACTAAAATGCAGTTTAGGGAATAGGAGAAGATATTTGCAAATGGCATCTCCAATAAAGGGTTAGTATCCAAGATCTATAAAAAAATTATCAAACTCAACACCCAAAAAACAAATAACCCAGTTAAGAAATGAGCAGAAAACATGAATAGACACTTTTTTCAAAGAATACATCCAGATGGCTAACATTCCATATGAAAAGATGTTAAACATCAGTCATCATCAGGGAAATACAAACCAAAACCATGATGAGATACCATCTAACATGCATTAGGATGGCTAAAATTAACAATACAGGAATCAACAGCTCTTGGCAAGGATGCAGAGAAAGGGGGACCCTTCTATACTACTAATGGGAATGCAAGCTGATGCAGCCACTCTGGAGAGCAGTATGGAGATTCCACAAAAGTTAAAAATAGAACCATCTACATTCTAGCAATTAAACTACTAAGTATTTACCCAAAAGATACAAAAATATAGATTCAAAGGGCTATATGCACCCCAATGTTTATAGCATCATCATCAACAATAGCCAAACTATGAATACACCCCAAATGTCCATCAACTGATGAATAGATAAAGAAGATGTGGTGTGTGTGTTTGTGTGTGTGTGCATGTGTGTGTGTGGGAATATTACTCAGCTATCAAAAAGAATGAAATCTTCACATTTGCAATGACATGGATGGAGCTAGAGTGTATTATACTAAGTGAAATAAGTAAGTCAGAGAAAGACAAATACCATATGATTTGATTCATATATGGGATTTAAGAAAGAAAACAGATGGACATATGGGAAAGGAGAAAAGAAAATAAAAGGAGAGAAGGAAACAAACTATCAGAGATGGTCAATGATAGAAAACAAACTGAACGTTGATGGAGAGAGGAAGGTGGGGATGGGTTAGATGTGTGATGGATATAAAGGAGGGCACTTGTTATAAGTGATGAATCACTGAATTCTAATCTAGAAACCAATATTGCACTGTTTGTTAACTATCTAAAATTTAAATTTAAAAAAAAAAGGAAAGAAAAGAAAGCACTATTAGTGTGCTGTGAGTCTCAACAACAACTCCAATGGACAGGGTTGTGTGGAGGCATTCTCATCTCAAGTCAAGAGATGGAATTTTTAAAGATCTCTCAGAGAGCATGACATGTCCTGAAATTTTAGAGACACATGGCTTGGTACTTGTTTTATCCTTGAGAAATAGAAATGGTGAGTATAATCGTACAGAAAATCACAAACTGGAGTTGGGAAGATGGGGAAGAAGGGTAGGACTCTAGATGGGAAGAGCAAGAAGTAGACCTGATTCCCAGCTGTCCTTACACTCAGAAGCCAGGCCACTTATCACCCTAATTGTAGGAGAAAATACTACTTGATCTCAGATTCACATTTTGATTAGATTACATTCAGATTTCACATTTCGGAAAATGTGCTTATTACCACAAACCAGGAATAATTTTCCTAAACTGAATCAGTGTTTCTTATGACAAGTAACTGAAGGTATCAAAACATGTGAGAGTTAGGAATTACATGTGTCCCCAAAGTTTACATGTTGAAGTTCTAGCTTCCAGGACTTCATGATGTGATGTATTTGAAGGCAGGGACTGTAAATAGATAATTTAATAAAAATAAAGCCATTGAGGTGAGTTCTAATCCAATACGACTGGCGTTCTTATAAAAACAGGAGTGTAGGACATGCAGAGAGAGATCCTAGACTCTGGAAACACCTTGATCTTGGACCTCCAGAAAGTTAAAGAAGTAAATTTCTGTTGTTTCAGCTGCCCAGTCTGTGGTATTAGTTATGACAGATGTAATAAAGTAATACAGAATATGACCTAACATGTTGGCTAGAGAAAAAGTCACTCCACAAACAATATTTAAAACTATAGTAGTGACTGATAAATATATCCCATATAAAAATCATCCCATTTAAGTCTCATGGAATTATACATATTCAACATATGTATAATTTAAAAATATTTACTTAATAAGTTCTTAAAAATTAGTTTTATTGTAAAAACTTTTTAAAAAAGATTTTATTTATTTGAGAGAGACATGAGTCAAGGACAGAGGCAAAGGGAGAGAAAGAAGCAGACTCCCTGCTCACCAGGGAATCCTACTCAGGGCTCAGACCCAGCACCCTGAGATCATGACCTGAGCCAAAGGTCATGACTGAGCCATCCAGGTGCCCCTCGCCAAAACTTTTGATGACAACACATTAAATACATAAATCTTGCCCAGTTTACTTGAGTGATCAGTAAGCTGAGGAGAATGTGTAGCAAAAAGTAAAAACAAATAAATAAAAAATTACAGATTTTCTTAATTGTCCTGCCTGAATATCCTGGTAGACTTCTACTCCCTCTCCACCACAACCCTTGGTAGACTTGTTAGAAACTATAGAGCAAAGGGATAGAGGGAAAAAAAGACTTTAGGTATTGGTGGTTGATAACTTTTTAGCATATATATATATGCTAATATATAACATATATAACTGGCATATCAATATAACACCAAAAGCACAAGCAAGAAAAGCAAAATCAGACAAGTAGGACTACATTGAACTGAAAAGCTTCTGCAGAGCAACTGAAATAACCAATAGGGTGAAAAGGCAACCAGCACAATAAGAGAAAATATTTGTAACCTGTGTATCTGTTAATTTCCAAAACATATAAGGAACTCCTACAACCTAATAACCTGATTAAAATACGGGGCAAAGGGCGTGCCTGGGTGGCTCAGTTGGTTAAGTATCCTACTCCTGGTTTCAGCTCAGGTCCTGACCTCAAGATCATGATCTCAGGGTCATCATATTGAACCCTAAAGTGAGCTCTTCACTGCACAGAATCTGCTTATGTTTTTCTTTCTCTCTCTCTCTGCCCCTCTACCCTCCTGCATGTATTCTAGCTTGCTCTCTCTTTCAAGTAAATAAATAAGTCTTAAAAATAAAAAAAATTAAAAACTGGGCAAATGACCAGAAATAGACATTTCTCCAAAGAAGACATACACATGGGTGATAGATATTTAAAAAGATTCTCAACCTTACTGATCATCGGGGAAATACAAATCAAAACCACATGAAATATCTTTAAAATGGTTGTTACTTAAAAAAAAAAAAAGATAAGTGTTTTAAGGATGTGAAGAACTTGGAACTATTTCAGGTAACTTTGTATATGGTGTGAGGTTTAAATTAAGGTCTAGGTATGAATGTATTACCTGTAGGTATCTAATTATTCCAGCACTATTTGTGGAAATGGTTACCTTTCTTTTGTTGAATTGCTTTTGAGCCTTTGTTAAAAATCTCTTGCTCGTGTTTGTGTTAAATGTATTATAGGATATCTATTCTGTTCCAGTGATAGATTTGTCTGTCCCTCAGCCAATATTACAATCTTGATTACAATGGCCATATAGTAAGTATTGTTATCAGGAAGACTGATTCCTTTCACTTTATTTTTTTTCTTTTCAAAATTATTTTAGCTACTCTAGTTTCTTTACCTATCCATATAAAGATTAGGATAATCTTATCTATACCCACATATACACATAAAAATCATATTGGAATGTTTTTTTAAGAATTGTATTAAAACATTGTATCAGTTTGGGGATGATTGATAGCTTTACTATGCTGAGGCTTCCAATTTATGAATATTGTATTCCTCTTCATTTGTTTAAATATGCTTTGATTTCCTCTATTAACTTTTTTAAAATTTAAAATTTTTATTTTTTAAACTTAAAATTTTTAAAAACCTTTCCACATATAACTTGTGTACATGTATTGTTAGATTTATATGCATCTCATTCTGTTTAAGCAATGGTCAATGGCATTGTATTTTTAATCTTGTTCTCCATAAGCTCATTGCTAGTATATTGAAATGCATTTGATTTTCGTGTTTGTCTGGTACCCTACATCCTTGCTGAATTCATTTATTTGTTCTAAGAGGGATTTTTGTTTTGGTTTTTTGTTTGTTTGTTTTCTATAGCACTTGAGATTCTCTACAAAGATAATCATCAATCATGTCATCTGCAAGGAGGGACAGTTAGTTTTATTTCAATCGTTCAGGTCCACATGCCTTTATTGCTTTATTTTAGTGGCTAGAACTTCCAGCACTAAATTAAATAAGAGTGCTTATAGTGAAACTCTGTATCTAGTTTCCACTATTAGGAGAATAGAAGTCAGTCTTTTGCTTTAAAATATAATGGTAAGTATAGTTATTGAGTGTATAGTGCTGAAAACTCCCCAAATTTGGCAAAAGACATAAACACAGAGATTGAAGAAGCTGAGGGAATCCCAAACAAGATAATCCCAAAGAAACTCAAATCAAAACACATCATAGTCAAACTTCAAAAAGTAAAGACAAAGACAAAAAAAAAAAAAAAAAACTAGGAGAATTCATAGTTAGCAAATTTATCTGGAAGTAATGGCTTAAGGAAGTCTCTAGACATAGGAACATTTTCTTCATCCGGATAGTTATACACATTAGCAGAAACTTCTGTTACCCCCATTTCTACCTCTAGGCAATCACTCATCTAATTTCTTTCTCTATGCATTTGTCTATTCTGGACAGTTCATGTAAATGGAATCATACAATATATGGTCTTTTGGGAGTGGCATCTTTCACTTTGCAAAATTATTTAAAAATTCAACCATGTTTTAGTATATATCAGTATGTCATTTTTTTGGCCATGTAATATTTAATTGCATTGACATATCATTTTTGTTTTTTCCTTCATGACTTGACAGGCATTTATTTGTTTCCACATTTGGCCATTATGAATAACACCGCATAATGAGCATTCATGAATTAATTTTTGTGTGTATATATTTCACACACTTACATTTCTCTTAGGAATATAACTGGAAATATATTGCTGGGTTATATGGTAACTCTGTGTTTAAAAATTTCAGGAACTGCCAAGTTATTTTCCAAAGCAGCTGCTTCATTTCAAGCCATGTATGGGGGTTCCAATTTATCCATATCTTTGTCAACACCTGTTACCATCTGCCTTTTTTTTTTTTAACTATAGTTACCTTAGTGGGTGTGTAATGGCATCTCACTGCATTTTTTATTTTCATTTCCCAAATGACTAATGATGTTAATCATCTTTTCATGTGCTTATTGGTCATTTGTTCAACTTTTTTGGAGAAATGTCTATCCATATCCTTTGCCCATTTCTGAGTTTGGTTATTTATGTTTTATTGGTTTTTTTAATATGTTTTATTGTTGAGCAGCACGGGTTCTGAATATATTCTTGGTATGAGTTATCAGAAATATGATTTGCAAATATTTTCTCCCATTCTGTAGATTTTTATATTGATCTTGCATACTGTAATCTTATACATTTATCAGTTCTGATAGTTATTTTGAGGATACCTTAGGATTTTCTATATGCAGCATCATAATATCTGCAAATAAAGATAATTTTACTTCTTTTCCAATCTGAATATCTTTTGTTACTTTTTTCTAACTACCTTGGCTAAAACCTCAGGAGCTATGTTGGATATAAATGATGATTACAGACACCATTATTTACTTTTTTCTCTCTTTCTTTCTTTCTTTCTTTCTTTCTTCTTTCTTATTTTTTTTTCCCTCATTGCAGGGGGAAAACATTCATTCTTTTACCATTGAGTATAATGCAAACTGTAGGTTTTTCATAGATGGACTTTATCATATCAAAAATCCTAGTTCTTTGAATATTTTTATCATGAAAGGGTACCCAATTTTGTAAAATACTTCTTTCTGCATTCATGGAAAGGATCACATGGTTTTTGTCCTTTGTTCTATTGATACGGTGTATTATATTGGTCAATTTTTGGATGTTAAACAAAACTTGCATTCCTACTTGGTCATGCTATATAATTCTTTTTATATGTTGTTAAATTCCGTATGCTAGTATCGTGTCAAGAATTTTTGCATATATATTCATAAGGGATAGAATTGTATAGTTTTATTTTCATGTGATATCTTTATCTGGTTTTGATAAAGGATAATGCTGGCATAATAGAATGAGTAGGAATGTATTTTCTTTATTTTGTGGGGGGAGAATTTATAAAGGGTTGAAACTAAATGTTCTTGAAGTGTTTGTAGAGTTCAGCAGTGAAGTTTTCTTTATAGGACGTTTTGTATGTTACTAATTCAAACCTTTTATATGTTAGAGGTCTATTCAAATTTTTTTCACATTCTTCATTTTTACTTTTGTTTTTGTTTTTTAAGTGTGTAGTCTATAAACACAAGCTAGCTGGATTTTTCAAATCTATTCTAATTTTCTTGCAATTCAGTGTTTAATGGGCTTACTTAATCCATCAATATTTCATTAATAATATATAGGATTTTGCTATATTTTAAAGCATCTTGATATATTTTCCTTCTTTTTTTTCTTTCTTGCTTACTATAAGATTGATAAAATTTCTTTATTCTTTTCTATTCCCTCTCAATCATTATAGATTACATATATTTCCTTCATCAATGTAACCCCAATACAATCCCCACAGGTACTTATAACTACTCCCCAGAACTAGTTTGTGGATATCCTTCTTTAAATTTTCTCTAAACATGTAAGCATAATTTATTTTTTAAAAATCGTGGCACCAATTATTTTCTTTAAAAATAAGTCCAGGGGTGCTTGAGTGGCACAGTTGATTAAGCATCCAACTCTTGGTTTTTGCTCAGGTAGTGATCATCTCAGGGTGGTGAGATCGAGTCCCCATGTCATGTTGGGTTTCACACACAGTGGGGAGTCAGCTTAGGATTCTCTCTCCCTCTTTCTCCACCCCCCCCCCGAATCTGTCCAACTTAATATATGGAGATTTACATTTTTCTTTTATTAAACTGCTTCATAATACTTCTTTGTTTGGAAGTTGTATAATCTTTTTTGACCATACATTTTATTACTAAAAATATACACTTTAAAAAATAAACAGTAACAAAGGCATAACATGAAAATAGAAGACTTTAGCTAAAAGGACACTCCTATTATGATTTAGAAAGCCCTTTCTAATGTGATTCCCATTTATCCCAGCCTAAGTGAGTGACAATCCAATATTATAGGTCAATCTATCTCCTGAATCCAGGATGTGTCAGTTTCTCTCTTTCTCTGTGACCTTTGTACATTGTCCTCATTCTACTCCACCTATAACTAGCCTAATTTAACAAGCTTAATCCTAATCCTCTGATTCTCAACATAGATGTTATTTTCTCTAGAGAGGGCATTCTGACTTTCTAGACACTCTCCCACTCTGGATTGGAAGCCCCTTCTAAGAGCACCTGTCAACATCAACTTCATTATTGCACTTATATACTATAAGTAGAAATTTTCCTCCCCAGCTTAAACTGCAAACTGCATGAGACAGAATAAGTCTGTTCAACTTACTATGGTATTCCAAAAGTTCAACCCATGAAGTAGGTACAGAACAAATATTGGCTAAATAAATGAAAGAGGTCATTAATATCCCTTTCATTATTATATTTGGGGTTTCCACATAGTATTTTCCCCAACCAATCAGCACAGTAATAGGAGGAAATATAAATTATAAAATTAATAATTCTGCTAAGATTACTTGAAATTATTTGAATTTTGACTTCAAGAAGTAGTCATTTTTTAAAAATATTATTTATTTCCCCTTTCTAACTTACCCATTATGAGAGCTTAACTGATTTGTATTATAGTTCTATACGGTTCTGTTATGATGTTACAAGTCTAATAATACAATTATATTTAGTTTACATGTCGCACTTATGTTATTTATTTAAAGAAAAAGAAAAATTTTGCCTTAGGGAAAATTTTCTGCTTTATAAATTTCTTCCCAGAAACTTCTTCTGGGAAGAAGAAACTCATTGGACAATTTGCTAAATCTTTTCACTCCATTTAGGATTTTAAATTGAGGTGAACTACTTGAAGCTATTGCAGACAGTTGGTTTTAGTTGACTAATTGCTATTAACAGTCCCAATTCAGTTCTTCTGCTCCCTTTGGGGATATAAAAAAAATGTGTTTTTTGTCTCTCCATTGAAGATATTATCATATTACTGCATCTACTCAGACACTGGAAGTAACATTCTTAACCCCAAATTTCCTTAACCAAAACATTTGACTCAATACCAACTGCTCCCAAGCCTCACCCTAAAATATAACCTAAATCCATTATCTTTCTTCCAAGCCACAAATGCATTTCAGTTCTCTGTCATCTCTTGTTTGGACTCTTACAAAACTCAAGTAACTGATTTCTTTATTTCTGTTCTTTTCCTTATCTAAATTATGCTTCTATCACTAAATTTCTAAAAAAGGCAAAAATAAGTCTTATTATGACCCCCCTTCTCACAACACATATTTAAAAACTTGCAGTTGATTTCACCTAATCCTTTGCTAAAAGCCACTTGATTACACAGTCCAATAAGAAATATAATGTGAGACACGGTATGTGCTATGGTGAGGGCTATGAAATGTGTAAGTCTGATGATTCACAGACCCATACCCCCGGGGCAAATAATGCATTATATGTTAATTAAAATATGTAAATCAGAATGCTAATTTACTAATTTATGATAATAAGCAAAACCAAAGACAAAAAAAAAAAACACACACAGATTTTAAACTTTCTAGTAGTTACATTCATTAAAAACAGTAAAACAGGGACACCTGGGTGGCTCAGTTGGTTAAGCAGCTGCCTTTGCCTCAGGTCATGATCCTGGTGTCCTGGGATCAAGTCCCGCATTGGGCTCCTTGCTCGGCGGGGAGCCTGCTTCTCTCTCTGCCTCTGCCTGCCACTCTGCCTGTGCTCGCTCTCTCTGACAAATAAATAAATAAATAAATCTTAAAAAAAAAAAAACAACAACAACAACAAAAAAAAACAGTAAAACAGGGGCACCTGGGTGGCGCAGTGGGTTAAATCTCTGCTTTCGGCTCAGGTCATGATCTCAGGGTCCTGGGATTGAGCCTCGAATAGGGCTCTCTGCTCAGCGGGGAGCCTGCTTCCCCTCTCTCTCTCTGCCTGCCTCTCTGCCCTCTTGTGATCTCTCTCTCTCTCTGTCAAATAAATAAATAAAATCTTTAAAAAAAATAGTAAAACAAAATAGGTGTAACATTAACAATACATTTTACTTAGCCCATTATATATAAAATGTTATTTTAATATGTAATTAATATTGAAAGCTAAATAGTGATGTATTTTACAATTATTTTTCAAGCTAAATCTCTGAAATCTGATGTATTTTAACTCAGAGCAAATCTCATTTCCAATTAACATTGCTGCTTTAATAAATACTAGTGCTGAGCAGACTAGTGATTCTGTTACTATTGGATAGGTCAGCTGAGATCTAGGCTGGGTTTAATAATCACTAATTTTCTAAGGCAGATCATTCCCAACAAGGCTGGCAGCCCAGGGGTAACCCAAACTATTAAAAGTAGCAATATATGAATAAAACGTGTCTGTGGGACTCTTGAAATGATTGGAGTACAACTTGAGGTGTTTTCAGTTTTAAGACAGCCCCCAAATCTACAATGTACAAATTCATTTCTGTGTTCAAGAGTTATGGATCAGGTTATCACCAAAATCAGGATCTACATGAGATAATATTTCAGGGTCAGAAAAATTTTCTCAACTAGTAGAGAACAGGAAGAGAGGTCTTCATTTTTCTTGATATATCAAGGAGACATCAAGAAACAGAGAGCACAGAAGAAATTATGCCAGTCCATGAAGTGTGGTTACATTAATAGTGTCACCTTTGCTTCTTTTGGAAACATGGCTAAAGAAAGTTCAGTGTATCATTCACTTCAGACCATAAGCAGTTTCGGTGTTTTAATATTTTCTCTAATACTTGTACAACTTCCCTAAATCCTTTAGTTTTCTCCAGTAGCTGCTACTACTCTGCATTGAGAGTAGTAATCTTCCCAGCCCATCATCCACTCTTAGGCAACCATCTACCTTTGCACAAGGGCAGTGGTAACTGATGGCTCCAGGGTTCACATCTATTCCCACCTCCACCAGAGAGGGATTGACTTAGATACTTCTAGTCCTACATTCAAAAATCCCAGAAGTTTTTCATTAGACCAGAGAAGTGAGGTCAGTGTAAACATTGTAGCTTTGGGGTGATAAGGCAACATTTTCTAAATTGGAGAAAGATGCTTTCACAGAAGAAAAGGATAGAAATGAAATAATAAAAAGAGTTCAATTCCACAAGTAGAAAAGTTACCTCTGTACCTATAAGCAGTTTAGACTGATGCTGCATCAATGCTCTTGGAGCAGCCTATTCAGACCATGACTCTGTGATGTTTTACCTTCATTTTAACAGGCCATAAACTCCTCCCCTTCAATGGGCCCTCTTCTAGTAAGTCGCACAGCAGGTACCCATTGTTCATCAGACATTTGAGAATTGTTTGAAAGTCTCTCTATCTTTCATCTGTCACATTTATTGTCACTAATCTTCTAAATCCTAACTCTTAAATATCTATTGAAATCATCTTTTTTCCTTTCACCACTATCCTTGTTTACACCATTATCTCTCTCCTGGACACCATGACACCATCATTACTGGTTGTCCAACTTCCACTCTTGACTCCCTAGAGCTCTTTGCACTATGAGTGACATTTTAAAAATGTACAACTGATCATTCTATCCTCCTTTGGTGCAATGGCTTCCTATTCCTTATAAGAAATAAGACCTCGGGGCACCTGGGTAGCTCAGTGGGTTAAAGCCTCTGCCTTCAGCTCAGGTCATGATCTCAGGGTCCTGGTATGGAGCCCCGCATCGGACTTCTGCTCAGCGGGAAGCCTGCTTCCCCCTCTCTCTCTGCCTGCCTCTCTGCCTACTTGTGATCTCTCTCTCTCTCTCTGTCAAATAAATAAAATCTTAAAAGAAAAAAGAAATAAGATCTCAAGAATTAAGATTAGAACACATATTCTTAACAAGTTCTTAAGGTGTATGATTTGGCTACCTACCTAGCCTCCTTTCTCGCCATTCTCCTTTTTAAAAATGTATGGTTAAGTCAAATAGAATATATTTCAGTTCAATAAGTTGATACGTTTTAAACTCAGGTCTTTTG